>VWYH01007504.1:512647-582332 GCA_013399365.1 Pampusana beccarii
TAGACTTCTGGTCATTTAGGAACTGAGTAAGTGAGCCTAGCCATAAACCATCCTGTTAGCCTTTGTTCTTCTACTGTGTAGTAGGTGGAGTTATACTTCAGTGCCTAAGCCGATGTAAAGGATGAGAGCTAACAGGTAGAAGTCGTATTTCTTTTGTACATGAGTTAAGCTGCCTCTGTGATTTGTATTTCACAATACTATACCATTCTTTTGAACGTAAGCGCATGCTTAGTGTAGTCATTCAAGAGCGCCTTTATCTTGGTGATGTTTTTCAAAGTGAAAGAATAGTCTGAGAATTGTAGAGTAAGAGTCTGAACTGAATTAGATTGGCATAGTCTATAGACTTTATCTTGTGCTAGGCTGATTGTTAAAGCTTTATCCACGCCCCTTTTAAAATCACCCATGGAAGAAAAAGGTATACTATTTCTTTTATACTGTATTGTTTTCTGAAGTTTTCTCCTCTGAAATAAAGTACATTTTTTCACTTTTTCTTTTTTTCTTGTGTTACCTCGGACCTTGCCTCTGGTCTCTGGCCTCTATATATGCCATTGGAAGTCATATGGAGTGTCCCTACTTCTGAGAGAACATAACCAGAGCTAGTCAAGGCAAGATCTTTGTGCTTTTTTCTCCTTGTGCTTAAGGAATTCCAGGCCGGGGGTTTGCATTAAGAATTCATGTAAATAAACCACCAGCAATTTTGCATTTTCTGTGGAGAAAATGACTTGGAATATATTTCAGTATTTTAGCCATATTATGCAAAAATCACTTGTAGTGTTACGTTCATTTGAACCATTTGATGGATTTAGGGTGTTTTTATAGTCAGTGGAGAAAGGCACAGTCCTCCACAGGTGACTTTACACACTCACTCTCTTAAAAGTAACCTTTCTCTTCTAACTGTAGTTTTTCCCAGTTTAAACTTCTGTAATTTTAAATGAGAACATGGTTTTCTCTATTTTGCAGAGAAAGTGGAAAAGGGAGTTAATTCTCAGCGTGCAGCTACCTTCTAGCATTTCCTTAGCAGTAACTGTTGTGTGCTACATTCACTCACAGTAGGTTGAAGTGCCATATACAAAGTAATCCCATGTTTTATGGGAGGTCTTTTTAAAAATTTTTTTTTAATTCACAAAAAACTTATTAAAAAGTTGTTGCGTATTTGTGCAGTACTTATAGAAGAGTGGTGGAGTAAAGAAAAACTTGGTTACTTTGAGGGGAAAAATGGAAAGAGATGCAGTCTCAGAACTTGATCCTAATGGAATTAGTGTGAGCAAGACCAGGTCCTGGGTGTTTAAAAGGATATGGAGCACTTTAAAGACCTGCTCTTGTTGTCTGACTGCAATGCAAGTTGTTTATAGTTAGAGGCAAAAATTTGGATTCTTTCTTGCTCTTGCAAGATTTAGTTTCTTTTGGTTAGTATTTTACATTAAAAGCCTAATGTGTTTCAAATTAGGGTAATTTGGGGTTTTGGATAGGAGTTCTGTAATAAACGTAATCAAGAAAAGATGTTCTGTGGAGTAAGTCACACAATATCTGGATTTGTTGCTGTGCTTCTTTTTTTTCCCCTGCCTCCCCCACCCAACCACTACAAGAATAGTCTACAGTTATTTTTATCTTTATCGTGTTTCTATTTTATTTTAATATTTTAGCCACTTACATATTGCAGTGACATCTTGACTTCTGCAAAACTTTTGGTAGCTGGAAACCCTGTGGAGCTGAGGGGCAGGAAAGTGTTGGGGGAGCAAAGTGAAAAGGGGTGCTGTTCGTCCACATGGTGCCTCTATGCTCTCTGAGAGCAGAATTGAGAGAATGGTGTAGCAAATAGCTTTTGAAAACTGAATTTTGTACTGGTGTCAAGGCTTGGTGTTCCAAGTCAGAGAGCTCCACAGCTGTGAACAGGTATGATACACATTCCCCTCACGTGGGATTCTTCACACACAGGACTGCTGTGACACCACCTAAAGTTGTCATCTTGGCAGTTTCTTACACTATTTACTTCTGCTTTCACAGACTTGTTTTTAGTATGAAATGAATATACCTTTGCACAAAAAAAGCAACAAACTTTCTGTAGGTTACTGCACATTATGATCCAGTACAGCAAAAATACATCCCTCCCTGTGGAAGTGCTGTACAGACTTGTGTGACTACGTGTTGCATCACCAGATTGCAGTCTACTTGCTTTACCCTAAAAAATCCTTTCTGTTTCAGACATCTCACATAGTGGTCTAGGGAACCTGTTTCTTGGATTTCTCTTGTGAGTGATGTGCTAAAAGCTGCAAATGAAACACTATGTAGGAATTACTTTCTGGAGGTGAGACCTGAAAGGCATTTTAATGCATTGAGTCAAGAATGGGCTTAAGACTTCAGGCAGTGTCCCAAATCTAGTTGGATCTGTTGGCAGGATGATGGCTGCTTCTTACCCAGGCAGAGTATTTACCGAAGGGCTGCACTGCACTAGTTTGCACATTTGCTCCTGTTTTGGAGTGTGCCACCATGTATTTGACAGTAGACATGATCACATGTGTTTTGAGCCCAGTTTTCCGTGTATAATAGGTGATCTTGGTGATCTCTGCTTTGTCACAGCAAAGGAAGCTTCAGGATTTTGTCTTCTGAGGAAGTAAGGGAGGATGAGTTTTAGTGCAGGTGGTTGCTGTGATGAGTCCTCACATTGGCCTTCCAGGTGCCAGCATAGTGAGTATGACTAATGACAGAGAATCTTTAGGAATCCTGTCCCAAATGGTGGTCTGAACTCTGGATGGGTTTAACACCTTGCTCAGTTTGCTAAGTATGTTCTGCCAGGTATCATAGCCCACACACAGATCTGAATTTCTCTAAAATAAATGAAATAAAGTGTTAGGAGCTTCTGTCTGAACATCAGGAAACACTTTCACTGTGTGGGTGACTTAGCACTGGCACACGTTGCCTGGAGAGATTCTGGAGTCTCTTGCCTTGGAGATATTTGAAAGCCATTTGGCCATGGTCCTGGGCAGCCTGCTCCAGGTGACCCTGCTTGAGCAGGAGGGTTGGACCAGCTGACCGCCGGAGGTCCCTTCCAGCCTCAACTGTTCTGAGATTCTGTTGCTTTGCTTCCCCCACTCAGGTTTTACCAAGCACTCTTGGCTCAGACAGAACTGGGGACACTGGTAAGGAGAGTATAGGAAGTGCTTGTGCTTGTGTGTATCTGTTTGGGGCTGATGTTGTCTGGAAGCAGACAGAAAAATTTGTTCATTGAACTGCAAATTCTGTTCTTGAAGTTATAAGCACTTCTAAATGTGATCAAGAGGAATAACTCCTACTGTCTTCAGACCTTTGAAATGACTTTTTGTGTTGTCCTCTGAAAGCTGACTTTGTTATTAAGCAGTAAAGGAGACGTTCTGTGTCAATTTTAAAAATGTTAATATGAACATGAGGGAACTAGTCAAAGTTCAGGACAGAGACATTTCAGTCCTTATTTGTGTGTAAGAGCACTGGAACACCTTAAGCATCTGAGGTGGCTGATGTTACTGCCAAGAATAAATGTGAAAGCAATTGTATACAAAGCCTGGCTAGGAACAGGGGCAGCAGGTGGGGTGTGGAATCAGAGATTCACATCTGTTATGGAAGATGGTGTAACACGTTATAGCTGTGCAGGTACAACTCTCCCTAGAAATAAAATGACCTTAATATGCAGTAGTGTATTCAATGTTTAATTTTTAAAAAGCGCCATAAAAAACTCTGAATGTATCTACACACATCAAACTTCATTACAGTTATATTTGCACTGGATGCCAACTGATATCTCTGTAATCCTTCTCTTCCTGTGTCCCTTAAGTTTCGCATAATAAATTCACAAAATGCTATAGAAGTGGATGCCAAGAAAGGTCTCTGGTGGAATTTTGTTAGCATGCCAGAAAACGTTCTATGGATGGTAACATGGGATAGTGAGTTAAATTATAATACTAAATGCAGGGTTTAGTTGAGAACACCAAAAGCATTTAAAATTGTGGGAGAAGGGGAGGGAGGGGGAGTTGGACTTCCCAGTAACTCCAGACTGCAAGTCCCTCTGGTAATCAGTGGAGTCCCCAGTGCAGACTCTGTAAATATTAATAAAACAAAAAGATCCCAGTGTTCTAGTATCACTTCTAGAAAAGTCTTGTAGACCTTGCATGTAGCTTGTGTAGTGTTGATAAAAATATGTAAAATAATTTCAGACAGAGACTGTGAGCTGGAGCCACAGTTCTGGTTATTAATATTGAACTGTATGAATGGTTGCAAAAATAGCTAAAATGCTTGTAATGAAAAAAATGAGCAATTTGATTGTGCAATGCAACTATATTTCCACTCATAAACTTGAAGTATGGGTAGCAAAAAACCCTCTACACTTTAAAGTGGAGCCATTGTATGCTTACACATACGAATTGGGTCCTTACATGCAGCTCCCAGTTTGCAAATGGTTTGTTTCTTCTATGGGACATACTTTGTCTTCTTACTAGCTTGTGTTGTACAATGTCCTAGGGCTCTTATGGCTGTCTTACTCTACTCATAAGAAAAAGTAAATACAAAGTAAGAAGTGGATTATTGTAGGGCAGTCTCTGTCCCTTGCCCTCGTCCTGACTAGAAGGGCTGACTATGGACATTCTGTTCCATTTTTTTTAGTAGTGAATTTCAAGAAGCTGTATAAGGTGGCAATCTCTGATTTGGAAGTCTGGTCTTGAATGTATTAAATTAGGTCAGTTGAATTGGGGGACTGGGCTTTAGTTGTGTTGATGCTCCATGACAACTGATCATTTCCCATGCAAGATTAGTCACATTGAGGTATGTGCCAAGAGCCAAGTAAATGACACTCCTGTGCCGAAAGGACTTGTCCTTCTGACTAGGTACTCCTGCACTGAGCAGGCCTTGGCATAAAACAACCTATACATGGTGTCCAGCAAGGCCTGGAGAAACTCAGGTTCCCTGCTCAGGCCACTGCTCTCAACAATTAAGATGAGTTTCTACCAGACAAGTGGATTAAGGCCACAACATCACAGTATGCAGAGGGTGGTTTCTCTCACTAGCTCCCAGCTCTGCAGCCTTCCCCCGCCTTTCCTGTTGCAGCTTCATACTTGCCTTGTTCCTCAGAATCTGCCTGATCTCAGCTTTGTGGAGGAGGAGAGAGGGTGGCAGAGCTGACTTCACCTGAACCAGAACATCTGCTTGTGGTGAGCTGGGGTTGGGGCCAACAAGTAACAGTGATGGCTGGTCAGCAGCACACCTTCTGCAAGAAGAATAGATGGTGTGTCTTATCTTGTCCTGTTAAAGGTAGACAGTGTTGCTTCTGAGGAGATGGAGGTTTTAAACCCCACAAAGCTGTTCTGCCAAGCGCTGTTGGCCTAAGAGGGTGCAGCCTTACTGCTGTATGGAGAGAATGGTGCAGTTGCCACAGTTGGGGAGGATCTAAGGAGTGAATCCTGGTAGAACACAGATATGGGTGTTTATAACTGCAAGATACAACCTCATGTTTGGCAGCTTTTCTTTGTGAGGTTATGTGGTTCCTTTGCTGGGTGTCACTGCTCCAGTGTCCATGTTTTTCCTCATGGCTTACGTAAGGACTGCAGGCACTAAGGTCCAGGCTCCAGAGACTGCTCTAGGAGCTGGCTGCAAAGCAAAAGCACGGTGCTTCCTATTGCCATGCTTTGTGAATCTAGCCTGAAGCCACAGTGGCACCTTTAATCACTGCTGATCTACTCAGACTCCTTCTGCCCTCCCACTCTCACTCCGTCTCCATCTCATTGTGGCTCTTCTGCTACAGCATTAGAAATAACGAGGTTTGGTGCTAATTCCGAGACACTGTGCTCCTTAGCCCGTGCCTCATCTGCTTCAGAGAAGAACAAAGCAATCTCTGAAGAAATTGTCCAGGTCTGTGTGAATCAGGAGGAGTAAATATATGCATGAGAAGTAAATAGTGACTAATGTTACATTTAAATTAATGAGACCCAGCCTCTGGAAATTAAATTAAGGAAAATAACGTAATGCAGTAGTAGGAGGGTTTTCTGTCTCACAATTGAAGTTGTATTTCTTTATTAATTTCTTTCTGGATACATAGCTTTCAGCTACTCAGACAAAAATAAATTTAAGCCAGTACAGCAACAATTCCTTGTTTCTTACCCTGTGCTGTTTTCCTGTTTTCCCTGAAGTGTCTTTCCAGGATGGTGTTGACACTGTTCATTTATTTTTTCCCCCTATCTAAATACAGGTGTCAGCTTGTCTGTCAATAAATAACAAAAAGTAGTGTGGTGGGTTTTTTTTTGTTTTAGTTTTTTTGTTGTGCAAATTATGCAGGTATGTAGATTTTATAACAGGTTTACTTAATCAGTGGCTGCTGAAATTTTGTAAGGTGTTTTAAGAGGCCACTGGGTTACCATACTGATCATAAATAATTTTTGTCTAAGGGGCTATGTCTAAGTTTTCTTAAATGGGCTTTGATTTCTGAATCTATAGAGCCGAATCGGTAGTGGAGAACCTGAAGCCTGAGTAAAAGAGTTGCTCTGTAGATTAATTGCAGGAGATGCCCAGGGTAGGTGGTGAGGCTGGGTAGCCTTATTTGGTGTATTTCAAGAGCAGTGGCTGTCTCTAGAATGGATAGCTTAATCCTTTCAGATGCCATTCCCATTTCCCTATTGATTATGCTGTGACTGGGTACACAAGGAGCCCTGTGTTAGTCTGATGTCACGATCAGTGTCTTTAATCTTTGCAAAGGTTGGAAATCCATTTTCCTCCCTGCTGGTTAGAGAGCTTTTCAGCTGACAGTGTAACCTGAGGAACATTGTATTTTGGTTTGAGGCTGGCTAATGTTACCAGGCTTTACTGGAAGCTTTTGCTCCTCCCCCCCCCCTTTTTTTTTCCTTTTTTTTGCGTGGCTCACTTGGGGACTATTTGGAAAAAGGTTTGTAATCTTAGCCTTCATCAGACCACACAAGTCAAGAGGCTGATCCCCTCTTGGGCTTGTCAGCAGTCAGCTTATTCGGGACAGAACGTGAGCTGTGTTGGGAGGGGAGGCATGTTTTTAGCCCACACTTGTAGATCGGTGTCACTGGGGGCCAGCAACACCATGCTGTTTGGCAGTGAGGGCTCATTATGTGCCTGTCCCCTGTGGTCCCACAGCAAGGGCTAGAGGCTTCTGTTCACAGTCGATGGATGTAGGGAGGGGAGTGCTTGGCCTCCTTCAGCTCTGAATGCTTTCATTGAGACCTTGGTGAGAACGCTTTCCAACTGAGCCCTGTTGCATCCTCCACCATTTGAATTACTTATGATTTCGTGAGGGTGAGGAGGATGGGATACAGGCTGTGAGAGCCTGGGGTTGCACAGCGTGAGGACTTTTGAACAAACCCGATAGTCCTGAACTGAAACGGTGCCTGCTTTTTGAGGTTGGGATGTGCTTTTTTAATAGGTGACAACAACAAGAGAGGTTATTAGCTGTATTCTAAAGCTCCTCAGTGTCACAAATCTGACTGTAAAGATATGTATTGAAAGAGAGCATTTACCAGCTGGGAGAAGCACTATGGTGAATGTTAGATCATGTTGCTTGTTCCTGGCTGTAAGTGTTCAGAAGCAACAGTGTTTACAGGGGGCTCATCAAGGCCCACAGAATCATATTGTGCTTTATACCAACTTCAGTTGGCTTCAGATTCATGAAGGTTTCTGCTTTACCCACATCACCAGTTGCCTGGCAGCCAAGTGACCCGTCAGCCTCTGGACCCAAAGCAGTACCCTCCGCTCAGAGCAGCCTTGCATCATACAGCTGGATCAGCTTGAGTCGGTGCTGGTGTGGTAGGTGTCTTCTGGATCACCTTGTGAAAGCAGCCAAAAGCAGGTCCTTTGGCATCTGTAAAAGCCACAATGAATGGAATTAGAGCTATTTTCTTATGTAAAGCCACACTCAGCAGCCCAACAGCTTCCATCCTGACCACAGCTTATTATCTTCCCTACACATCTTCCAGCACTCACCAGCCCCTCAAACCCAGTCTCTGTCCCCTACCCTTGGCACAAACTACCAAATCCTGTGCAATCCCTTCCATTGCCTCTGCCTCAGCAGATGCAGAGTCTGCTGAATTGGAGCTGAAGCATATGCTGAAGTATACAGGTTAGTTCATAGCTTGTGTAGAAAGTCACACCCACACAGAGTTTAATGAAATTCAGCAGAGGAAGAAAAGGCTGCATGTTATGGGCTTGTCATAGCACACATTCTACCACTTGAGCCGTGTTGGCATAGTTCAACAGTGCAAGTGCCCCAAGGCCGGAGAACAGAACTTTGCCTGGTGTGAATGTATCCCACACTCTGCAGTTTATTCTCATACTCTATGGGAGACAGTCATGACAGCGTAATTCTGTTCCCACTGAGAGTTGGCAAATTCTTGTCACTTTCATTAATATTTTCCTGATCTTGCTTTTTCTTTCTCCTCCCCTTTGCCTACTCCAAATATTTATACCATGCTAACCAAATATAAGCTGATCTTGCAACTGGCATGGAAACCTGTAAATAACTTTTGCGCCTGAAATTATTCCCAGCTGAAAAGCTGAGGTGTGCTCCTGCATCCTGCCCTGTGTACTAGGTAGAATAAATATTCTTTCCTGGCTGCTCTAATGCCCTTAGATTTCTTTGGCTGTATGGAGGTTGGGGGCACACAGCACTCTCTAAGGTAAAGACTAACTTTTGTGGTGTATTATTGTTTGTTCTAATAGATATGTAATATTTTTGTGCAAGCATACAAATGGTATGAATGTGTCTATGCTATTGTACATGAGAACGCTGTAGAATATGGGGGCATCAGAACTGATAAAAAATTCTAAAGAGAGGTGTGTATTTGCATACACAAATTTCACTTGCAAAGAGAACTCTTTGATATGTTACATCTCATTTTAGGGGTTCCAGGGATCACAGGCAGTAATTACAAGGCATTCCATGTGCACAAAAGAAATTAAACAAAAACATAATTAGACAATTTGATAATTAGATCATTAACAAGCTATTAATATAACTGTGTGAATGGGAACAGCTATAAATACAAAACTCTATCTGGTTACCGTCTGGTACTACATCAAAGCTGAGGAGCTTTCATAAGCAAACGTAACCCACCCTGAGATAATATAAAACCGTTAGAATAAAGTTTCAATGGGCTGTGCTGGGATTTTTCTTTTCTCAGTTCACATTATTAATAAAAACAAAACCAAGTGCTAATAAAAATAATGAATAATGTCATGCACATCCAAAGCAGTAAGTATGGTATCAATTAACCTGGAGCTGGGATTAGTGCACAGAGTGAGGCAGAATGTCACGTCTGAGGGGCAGCAGAAGGGTCAAAGGGTATCTGGGTTTGGGAGCTGTGTACATGATAAGGGGAGCTTGAGGCTGGACATGCAAAAGGCTGCACAAACCAGGGGCAGGATCATTGGCATTGTATTGCTGGCAGGAAAGGAACAGGATGGTGGTGGTTTTCCCCCTCTGAGGAAAAAACGGGGATTTCCAAGGTAATGAGTCACTGAAATATAGTTTGATCTTGGATATGGTGGGAGTTTGAAGAATCCTGAGGCGAGAGAAAGAGGTGTAGCCCTTTTGTGGGTGAATGGCTTGGGGTGAGAAAGAGGTGGTAAATGAGAACAGGCCAAATGTTACTGATGGGGAAAGATCGAGCAGATCGAAGTGAGACTGTGAGAGCCTGTATGGCTAGACAGTGGGGGACATGCGCTGCCTGTGGAGCAAGTGGCTGTCAGCACCTGGTATGTGGCTACTATTTAAAGCAGCAGTCCACTGCAGGCCTGGTATGTGTCAAGGAGGATGTTTCAGACAGGTGCTGTCAAACCTCAGAGCTGCTTATGCAACTTCTTTCCACCCAAAACACAGCATAAAGTCTTTTGGGAAAGCAGAGTGGCATACAACACATTAATAGAGTTGGGGCAATCTTCTAGGCTAGCAATTTCATAGTTTTGCTGATCCTATTAGTAGACCTTCAAATTATTTGTGTCAGAAATTAGTTGGAAAAAAGATAATTCGCACCATCAGCTTTAAGTAGGTATCTTCTCAAGGGTTGCTCAGTGATCTGGGACTGTTCTCCATGGTCTTAACTAATCTTCCAGCTTTCAGGATGCCTACTTGCTTGCTTCTGGATGCATTCACATGAAGGAAACAGCTCCTAAAGATAGTATGTAATAGCTCTGCAGATGTTGAGGTCCATGTTCTTTAGTTCAGTCTGGATAAAGCTGGTGGAAATCCCCAGTCAATATTATTGTGAGATATGACTGTCACTGAGTAATAGGAGCAGGTTCGTATGCAGCTTGAATGCTTCACATGTACAAAGATTTGAGAATCAGTGCAGAGGGGACACTTTCCAAAATTTCCAAATTACTTGTATTTAACAATGTTATCTATCCAATGTAAAATGAAAACACAGAGAAGAGGCAAATAAATTTCAATTTTTCATGTGCGCCTGTGAATGTGCATGGGAGAGACTTCATTATCACTGTGAAGTGACTGTTGGCTTTGTGATATACTTTCCCAGTGGTTAGGAACAAAATTCATTCTGGTTCCTAGATGGCATGCAGATAAGCTCCATCTGATTTCAATAAAGTGGGCAGGATTTTACTTGCAGTTTTGCTAAGATTAAGATTACTTGAGTTGCCTGGTGTTTTCATATTCAAGGATGTGAAAGAAAGTCAGCCGAAAATGTGAATTTCAAATGGCTTTGTTAAACTGCAGTAAAACTCTTCAGGTTTTAACTGACCGTAGTTAGGTCTGTACTTAAGGCTTGCAAATGCTCTAATTCTATTCAAGCAATATTGTTGACCTTAACTCCTCTCCAGTCAAGTTGAGAAGGGTGAGAATTTGATAGTACCAGAGAAGAGACCCTGAAAGCGTGTTGCTAAGGGGAGCGTATCCAAGATAGACGAAAATTAGCTCTGCTGAACCAGGTTGGAACCTCGGTGTGAAGTGGAGAAATTGGTGAAATTGTATCCAAAAGCTGTGTGACTTAAAAAAGAAAAAACCCCCACAACAAACAAACAACTCCCCAAACCAAAAAAACCAACAAACCAAAAACAACAAAAGGGAGATTGGACATGCAAAGGCAAAGCTCTTTACCCACTGTAAAATCCAACAATATCCTTTACAAATCTATTGATTTTTTTTTTTTCTTTTCCCTCCAAAAGAGTGATCTTGCATGCAATTTAAAGATACTAATGTTTAGTAGAGAGACAAGCATAAGAGTGAGCATGCAGAAATAGGGTTTTTTTTTAAATAAAGGTACAAATTAAGCTGTATAGGGCAGAAAATGTTTGATTCTCTGATAATTGTCAATTGTGCTGAAGCTGAGAAAATTTGATAAAAAGTGTTACATGCTGAATAGCTCTTTTGAGAATGCCAGGTTATGAAATAAAACCCATAATTTTTCTAATGCTTGTTTGCCTAAAATAAAAGGGCTATGATTCTCACATCTGAAAAGCAGTTACAAGAGGTTTCAGCTTGCTACAAACCTCTTTATAAATCAGGAGAAGAATAAGTATAGAGGTGTCACAAATACTGTCCTGACCTTCACACTTGTGATATTTAGTTACTATTCTTCAGGTGTGACAGCTATTTGAGAAATCACTGGTTACGGTGTCAATAGTAGTTCAGTGCTGGCATTCATCAAAGAACTTCTTGCAGGAAAAGCAAGCTAAACTTTGAAAATGTGGAGGTGTGTCAGAACAGTAATTGTTACTGTAGCGTGGTTACTCAAAGATGTTCAAGTGGTCTGTTGATTTGATGTTTATCAAAGCTTAGAATAATGGGGAAGTCTGAAAAGATCAAAGAAAAAATAATATTATTCCAGTATTTTAACAGGTCTGGCCCATGTAATTATAGGTCAGTCATGCTTCATGCTTATCCCAGATGGGTTTGAAAGGGTGGGTAACAGGATGTAAACAATAAAACCCAATGTCTTTGGCAATCAGAAGGATTTTATGAAAAAAAGGTATCACATTTGCCACTATGGTGAGGAGTGAGACAATGTTTGGTTGATAAAGCTAACAGTTCATGAGCTCTTGAAAGCATTTAATTCTGACAATAGGTCACATTTGTACCTTGTACCTACTTGAGTGAAGAGGAGCAATAGCAACTGAGTTCTGTGGGGTGACTGAAAACGTGAGCAAAAATACATCTCTGATATATCTGTGTTGCATGCATGACACAGGACTGCTTATAGCAATGATGTAGAAAAGCACTAGGGGGTCAAGGTGAATAGTCAGTTGAACACAAGCTCATAGTGTGCCCTGGTGGCTAAGAAAGCAAATGCAATCCTTCAACACAGCCAGGAAAATGCAAAGCAAGGAGGAGAGAAGGGAGCTGCAGCTTTTCCCAGCACAAGTGATGAGGCTTCTCCAGATCTGAGTTTGTTTCTATTATTTGTGCTATAAAAAGGGTGCTGACAAATTCTGCCCCTTTGGCAACAGCTGAGTTTGTCTACCACATAGCTGTGGAAGAAGCTTCCCTCCAGGACACCCTGTGCATGCTGTGGCCAGAGGTTCAGTGCGAGCTGCAGAGCTTTAGACAACTGCATAGCAGAGCGCATTGCACAAGGCTTGCCTTTGCACCACTGAATGGATATTTAGATTTTTTTCCTGCTAGTTCATCTCTTCTTCTCAACCCAATTAAAAATCTGGCTGCTGTCTAGCTATCAAATGCTAACACAAACACCTGTGTGCCAGATGTGTACAGCTGCAAGTCCATCAGTGCTGACCCATCACCAGAGCCATAAGCCAATCCATGGACCAATTAGAAAACACTTTTTGTTTTTTTTCTTCCCCACTTTTAATCCTCCTATTTTTCCAGGGTTTTCTCTCTTCTGCTTTCTGCTATTGCAAGTTTGTAAGGTGAGCCTTGCTCAGACTTTCTGTCTCTTTTAGATAAGAAAACAGAGAGCCTAAACCAAAAGAGCACATTTTTCAGGCTGTAGAGTGGCTGGTTTATACTGACAAATGTTAAATTATAACAGTCCAAATGTCAATAGTATGTGCCAGCTCAAGAAAAACATCTCGAAAATAGTAACGTGAGGGCTACACTAGACAGGATTAAGATTTGATTTTTCCTTTGCCTGCTTCCTGAAAAGAACTGGTGCCCCAGATGTGTTCTGGAGATACTGGCTGTAGGATAGGGAGCACTCTCATGTCCTTTTTGAAAGTGAAGGCTCGAGTCAGCAGCATAAAGAAGGTCTTCAAGTTTTAGGGACAAAAACTGTAATAGTTGAAGAGTTGGGATATGATAACACTGCAGAGGTTTTTACTGAAGTTGGTAAGACAGTTTTTTGCAAGGGCTTGCTGGAAACAGACTAAAGTAAAAAGCCTCCTTATTCCATTGTGCTTTCCTCATGACCTCTGTGTCTCCTTCTGCCCTAGTTCTGACTTCGAGCTCTCCAGTTCAGGACTGCCTCCTCTCTCCTCTCCCCAGCGTGTGGTAACTGTGCTCACTGGGGAATGGTACTGCTGCGTAGGGAGTTTCAAAAAGACAAGAGGGAAATAGGTTCTCCGTTTCTGGCAAAGGAGATGAGAAAGTTTTGCTCAGCTGGGAGTGGTAATGGATGGCTTGTGTGAGGGAAGTCTTCAGTGACAGAGAGGGTAGGGCAGTGTGGTCTTGTCCAGAGACGTGTCAGTTGCCATATGCAGAGCAATAGGAAAAGGGAGGCCACCTCACTGCCCCCTTGGCTTTGCTTATGTGCAACGTGGGCTTTTACTTCCTAAACCACGGCTTGCGCTAGTGGAGGTCCTACCACCTTAGATAATTCAAATGATTGAGTCTTAGAAAAGGTAACTAATTTTTATCCAAAGGTTCCCAGCTCAGTTTGATGGTATAGTGCTACTAATTTATAGTCATGTTATGTATCCTGTCATGCTTATTTGAGGAAAAACTCTAATTGACTTCAGTTTATTTGAGCATACTTTTGCTCTAACAGAAGTGGTGCCATTGGAACAGTGAGGAGATGTTTTTCAACTGTTGGGGCTCTGGAATGCTGAAAACAGCAAATCACTGAAATGTAGCATAGAAGATGATAGAATATGTTTAAGTTAGGGTGCAGAATCACTTGGAAAATAGCCCAAGTGCCTCTGGAAAGTAAATTTACAAGTGTAATCTCTTCATTGAGCTGGAAAGTACATCCTCAAGAGAGAAAGGAGAACAGAAGAGATTTTTTTTTTTCCTTCTAAATAGAGATCAACCATGGACTAACAGGATTGTGTTTAGAGCAGAGATGTTTTCACAGTCATGTAAAAAACATGTGGTTTTTATCAGGGTTAAGGCTTCCCTCCTACTAATATTTCGTAGTTATTTCCTTTACTCCCCACCTGTGGAGAGTGAGAGTCTGGAAAACACACTTCTTCTGGGGCAGAACTTTGGTTGTTGCTTTCACCTACTTCTCCTTTCACCTTGTGTGATGGATTACATACCAGCAGTCATTGCTTACACCTTTTGGAAACAAAAGGACTCCACAAGTCTTCTCTGAGCATCTTCAAGCAGAAGCTGGTATCTTTAATTTAGTTAGTACTGACTGCTTTGTTTTATCCTGAAGAGCAATGAATAACATTGGTGTTGAGGAACACAATTTTGTATGAAGGTCTTGAGACCTGTTGTATAGCTGAGTTTTCTCTGAGATAATGACATAGGGTTACAATGTCTAGCTTGTGTAGACTTTAGGTGATCAAATTCAGTTGTGCAGAAAATCTTAAGAGAGTATGTCTTAGTGTTTGCCTACTATATGTTTGCAAAAAAGTAGTATGTATATGAAGTGTTTGTAAGTGAACCTGTGATCAGCTACATTCCATGTAACACGCAAAAGTGCAAATTGCTTGTCCTATTTGTTGCCTGCCTCTCTGTCCACCAGCTGAGCTCCACCTGCTTGCATCATGTCTCCTTGGGAGGTTTGTGCAAAAGTATGTGTGAAACAGACTGTACTTCATGCTGAAAGTTGTTTACTTTCTCTGTTGAGGAAGATGGGCACTGAGCTGGATAGCAGGAAGGAAAGGATTATTCTGTTTGTAGTCTGCTTTCTTAGTGATGGAGTTAAGATGTCATGAAAACTATAGAGCAAGGTACAGATCTACGAAGGAAGATGAGAGGAGGATGCATCTGTATTACCTTACAGGATCATACAGTAGTGCCATTCCCCCTTCTCCATGAGGTGAGAACTGTGTTTACCGTGGTACAGCTGTCTGTGTACTTCAGTGCTTCTTAATTAGTGCTTGTTTGCTGGGTACATTTTCCCTGGGTAAAGCAAGAATTCTGCAGCATACCTGTCTATGATGGGTCTCTAAAAATAAAAACTTCCTTCCCGCTTCTGTCTTTCCTATATGGGATTCTTAGTTCAGGATGAAAGATGGGGCATTAATTACTAGCTGGTTACAGTGCAGAAGTGAACAACCACACATAGCTGGAATTGGTGTTTACTTGAGCTTGAAAACTCAAAGGTAATGTGAAAAGGCTCCTTGCAACAAAGATCAGTGTGCACTTCGTTTAGTTCACTGCTTGCCTCGTGCATTTATACTATGGTCTGTGTTGTGACTGATCTCATGAAGCTTTCAGACATCTTACATGCCTTCATTTGTTTATTATAGGAATAGGAGTTTATAGTAATGCTGTTTATACTAAAGATGGGTGAACTATTACAGCCTTAAGAGAAACCATCATGAACCTTTGCCCTGAACTCAAACCAAACTCGTTTGTGATTTTTTTTGAAGTTCTGTTTCAGTTTTCAGTGTTACTGTACTTTGTTCTGTCAGGCCTGGAAATGAGTGCGAAAATATAAATTATATTTGCAGTGTCAACCTCAGATTTCATAAGCAAATCTGCTCTCATGCCAGGGAGCGTGAAGTTTCTTAGACATCCCAAGTTTCAGTAGTGAGCATAAGCTTTCCAACTCCTGCTGCTTAGTGCAGCTGACTTCAAGTGCTTATCCAGTGAGGGTTGCTCATCGCTGTGGCATACGGGATGAGATACTGTTTATTGAACTAATAGGCATTCCTAGGGGAATGTGTGCAGATGATTGCTTGCAGATGAAATACTGAAACAAAGTGCCATGTAGCTACATTTTCCTTCTATTCAAGCAAGGGTGTAGTGACTGCCCAGCTTTGGCCTCCTTCCTGCTAAAAGTGTTTGTGAGCCTGTCAGCTGGCTCTTTTCTCTTTTAGGCTATATCAGTTTTGTGTTGAGAACAAAATGTGACTAATGTGTTTCTGGAACCTGAGTTTCTCCAAATTTATTTGCTGTCCTGTAGGCTTTTCTGTTTCATGTTCCAGACTTGGATCCAACATTGAGCTATCCATCTAGCAGAGTCTGATAGGTGAGTAGGGCCAGTCTTGGGAGTAATCAATTCAGGTTGTGCCCATTGTCCTCCTTTCTGCTTCTGAGGAGGAACAGTCTTCTTTCCCTTCTTCCCTCTCTCTCTCTGTTTATTGTTGTATCAGGGAATGATCTGATGTTTGTTTTAACACTGAGATGAAGCTGAATTCACTGCCGTCCAGCACTCCTTAAAGTTGGTGTGCTACTTGAATATTTATATCATACTGACATTTGCTTACTTTAGAGAAGGCTTTATTTCCTTGGAATATTTATCATAGTATTAGGAATTTCCACGTTGAACTGCTGCTGGATCTGAATGTTGTATATAATTACCTGGGTTCAACCCAGTTGCCTAAGGGAAAGTTGACTTCTAAAGAACAACAACTAGCTCTGTGGCATTAGCTAGCTGAAGAAAGAGCTGGCAAGGATTTTTCCTGGACTGACATGGAGCAGCCTGGAAAGAAGATTCACACCTCACTTCAGTGACATGGGTAGTTTTGTCTAGCTCATTATCATGAAAATAGAGTCCTTTCCCTGCGTACCTGGCATCATGGATGGGGTGCCTCTATCTGATGTGATCTGTTGACCTAGTTATGGTCTGGGATGGAAAATAAGATTTGACATCTTTTGCATCCTGTTTTTCCCCTTGATTTCAACCAGTCCCTTTTCTGAAGGTTAAGGGGGGAGGGTTGGTGCAGAATCCAGTTCTTGCTTTCCTGACACACTTTGCTCTGACCCCCTTTGTGCATAGAATAGAAATGACCAGCTTGAGGCTTGATCAGATCTCAGCCTCCTGTTGTTTCCCATCAGCTTATATGACTCTTTTGTGCTTCTGGGGCTAGAACTCCTCTTTGCTGCTGTGCATAGAGAAGCACCATAATTTATGAATCAATTAATCACTGCATGCTGAGGAGCTGTTCACAGTAGTTAAACAGTGAAAATAAAATGCTGGGGTATATAATAAAGATGGATCATAATGAATATGACCCTTTACCGATGACTTCTTTCCCTCCCTATATTATACCCCCTACCCATTTTTTCCCAGCACAACCAGACTATCAAGACATTTGTCTATCTTGGATGGCATGGAGTTCATCAAATTACTTGATGGGGTGGTGTCTAATTGTGTGATTTTTTTTTTTTTTTTTTTTTTCTTTTTTTTTCCTCCTGTTCCACCCCCTCTATTCTTCCAGTCTTAAGGAGGGGTAGGCAAAGTCTGCCCTGCTTGGTCTGTAAAACCACAAAGATGTGGTAAGAAATTTCCAATAAATATTTCCATCTTATGACTGTCATTGTTCACTCTGTATAACACACACATAATGTCTGTGTGTTTCTAAAACTGCATGATACTGTAAGAAGCAGGCAAGTTTGGTAATAAGCCCCTGCTATGATTCCTGTTTGGCTTCACAACTTACTGAAGCACTTTGCAGTTTAGGGCAGCATTCAATGACTGCGGTCAGGTCAGGGTGGTATATTGATTGCTCTGTGGAGAGCACCGCTCATATTCAAAGATCTGCCTGTGAAGTAAGGGTATGAGGCAAGAGGTTTTTAAACCTGATCACATGGTTTTGCAACAAAATTATGCTTTCCATGAAGAAATTAATTCATTACAAGTTATTGACCATATATATGTTCTGTTTTATAAATATTTTTTTAAATTTTATATTACCAGTAGATATTGAAAATAGTGGTAGAAAATTTCATTAACGAAAGGGTGTCTTTCCTGTCTGAAAAGTGTTTTCTTGGTAAATGAAATGCTGAAAATCTCTTGAAAACTTTATCAAATATCCATCTACTTTGAATTCTGAAAAGGATTTTGGGAAAGTGATGGTACTTATGTTTTTTTCATTTTTTCTTTATAGGCAGGCTTTGGAATATTATATTTTTTTTTTGTTGCAGAGTATTTCCTGGATTTTCTGAGTACCAAAAGCTGGCATTGATGAGTAGATGGATTTATGAACCTTGCTACAAGCAAACTGGTTTTAGTGGATTTGCTCTTGATCTCACCTGTGTAACTAAGAGTAGATTCCATTCAAGCCAGAAATTAGGTGCAGTGGTGTGAAGCAGGTTAATTCATTCTCTCTGCTATGCATTAGCACTTGCAGTGGAATTATAATATTTGCCATTTATCAGTAAAAGATATTTTTTTTTTCTTTCCAACATAATCTGGTTTCTCATTTTTGTTCAACTCTGCAGCTGGCATATGTTGACTGTACCTAATAGCCTTTGTTTGCATTCTAACTTTATCTCATAAAGTGGCTTTTGAAATGCCCAATCAGCAGTAATAATATTTTACTGTGGTGACCATGGTTAAACATTTCTCTCCTATTCCCCCCTTCCCTTCTCTGTTTGATTTTTAGGATCCAGGTTTCTCTTCGGTGATTCATGACAAACTCCAAGTTCCCAACACCATTCGTAAGGCATGGAATGAGAAGGACAACAGATGTGATGTTTGTGCCACACACCTGAACCAGCTGAAGCAAGAGGCCATTCAGATGGTGCTGACCTTAGAGCAAGCTGCCAACTCAGAACATTACGATGCCTCGCCAGGCTCTCCTCCACCTCTCTCCAATATCCCCACGTTAGCGAGTCCCCGGCACATGGGCAGCCTGCAGCCCAGGGACTGGGCATATATGCCTGCTCCTTATGCTACATCTAATTATACAGGCTTTGTTGCCAACAAACATAGTGGAAAACCCAACACTCTAGGAATTGTCAATGGAGTGGAGAAGAAAAATGGCTCTCCTGGACACCAAGCCAAGGTCAGCTTTCAAATGGCCACCAGCCCCAGCAATGGTAATGTTCTCAACTCTGTGGCTATCCAGGCTCATCAGTACCTTGATGGCACCTGGTCTTTGTCAAGAACGAATGGCGTCACTCTGTATCCCTACCAAGTAAGTATTTTAAAAAAAAAAGTTCATTTTCTTCCCATCAAAGATTGCATGGGCATTGCTAACACTGCTTGTTCCTCCTGGGGAAAACAGTGTCATTTACATAGTGAGCATCAGAACAAGGAGTGCTATAAATTCCCTTTTCTCTGACAGAAGATTGAGTTGGGGGAGGCACAGGTCACACCCAGTATTATTTAGAACAGCTTTTATTAATTCAGGTGTTTTACTGATAAGAAGACCAAATTGTTGACCAAATTATTCCCTCACACAGTTCACACTTACACTTGCTCATAATACTTGCTTAGAGCAATATCTGGGAGGCCAATCACACTTGTTTACTCACAAGTGGAAAGCATTACTTGTGCACCAGTGACTTCTGGTTGGGTGTTCAGGAAGTACGAAGAAGGTCTTTTGGTTCATCGTGTGTGCATATGATCCTGTAGGCTTTAATTGAAGGAGCACTACCTTCATCGATGTGTTGTAAGTTACATACATTCTTTTTGACACTAGTGTGTGCTGGTGGCCTTCTGCAGATTTGCCTGATTCTTGGTGTTTTGATTTTTATCAGTTCTCATGAATTCAGCAGGTCAGCTAGTCTCCAGAGCTTAATTGTTCTGGGAATATTTTAATGTTCTTTTCTTCCTATTTGGCCTGCTGTTTTCTGGTACACCACACCCATAAGCACCTGTAGAACCCACCCATACCAGCTTACACAGAAGAGGATTTTAGGACAGTAGGTAGGCTTTCTGAGGCACTTAGCTGCAGATGATGGGATTTTCAGACTGCCGAAGCACTGGCAAATTGCAACACAAGCCTGTTCTTTTGAGTTCTCCCACTCATCTCTGTTGGCTTCCTTAGGCACAAACATCTTTGGAAGCTGGTCTTTCTAATGTTATGAAGAGATTGCAAGATAGGTCCCTAAATTAATATTTAACATTTATCAGTATGAAAGCAACTGAGACTGCAGCCAGAAAAAAAGGATTGTTATTCATAAACATTAAGATATTGTCATGCCCCAAATAAGACTTGGTAAAACCAGAATGAGCTACAGTTATTTTATCTGGAAAGTATGTGACTTTATAGTTTTGTGGATCTATGCTCCAGTGAACATGAATCACATTTGAGCAGGTCAGTATGTGATAATAGTTTGATCAAAAAAAAAAAAAATCCCCTGATCTAAGTTTGATCTAAGAAAAAAAACCTAAACAAAGAATGCACATTAAGAAAACTGAATAATTATAATTGGTATTAGGAAAATGAGTTTGTTGCACTTGCAATCTTTTAGGTCCATCTTCCATGAAAATATATTTTATTTAATTTTTAATAATGTTCTTGGTTCCTAGATGGCTCATTTTGTCTTAAAAATATTCACTAAGGAGAATCTAATACTCAAAACTTTCCAGACAGATCCTGTAGTTTGGCTTCAGTCAGAGTAAGGGCTGTTGTCTACCATTTCCCTCTCCTTTCAATAACCTTGAAATAGAAAAGATAGCACCTGAATCTAACCCAAACCAACCAACCAAAAAAAACCCCAAAAAGGCAAACCAGAAAACCCCAAACAAACCCAGCGATGTTGGTCTGTGATGGACTGTGGTGATAGTGAATGTTATATTCTCTTTAAGATTGCAACCTTCAAATGTTGAAATTCTCACTTTACTCAAGTATCATATTTAATGGTCAAGTCACAAAATAATAATGATAGGTTTTGCCTCTAAAAACATTGAAAGGATTTTAGTATTTGGTATCTGTATCAGGCTGCGAATTAGTCAAGTAAGAAGAAAAACTTTGAAGGGTAATTTATTTATTGTTTGAAGTAGTAGGGAGAGGCAACCTTTGCTTTTTCTACTTTTGTGTACACAAACCAATTGTATTTGCTACACACTTTAAGAACACTGTAGATCTCTCTCCCATACAAATATATATTTTTGTTTTGCATTTACTGTTACAATTACAAAACTCTGCATGGGAAGAGCACTGGGAAGATGAATCTGTTGCCTTATCTGAATTAGAACCTTCCTTGATTTGAAGTTGAATTAAAAAAGAGGTACTAGCTACTTATTTGCAAATGTCTATATATTAATTACATTTTCTTGCCGCCTTATATGAACAGTGATTAGAAGAACCTAACTGTGCGTTAGCTAAAAGGAATAGAGAATAATTTCTTGGTATAAAAAGCCTTGAACTTCACACAGGAGTACAGTACCCTTCTACATCATAATCTTGTTAAATTGATGTACAGGGAGAAGTCAGTCTCATGGCTCTAGACTTAATGGTGCCTGTTGTAGACACCTCCCATTGTAAATTAGCTTTTCTCAGACAGTCTAGATAACTTGCCAGAAATGGTTGAGTACCTTGAGAACTGACTGTATTTTTTTCCTTGAAGTATCACCAAAAAGAGAAAACATTAGTTTGGAAGTGATGTTCTGCAGCTCAGAATTTACTTATGGCAACATTAGGCAGCAAAAAGTATTCCTACTGCTGTAAGTTCAAGGATGTTGCTCCCTTCCTAGGATCTTCCCCTAAAATTAGAACATTGTTGGGGGGAATGAATGACAACTTTTGTTTCAGTTCTGGTGTGGGGAAAAAAAAAATAACATAAATAAAATGAGTGTTGTGATAATGTAGGTCTCAGCTGCTGCAGCAGTGTAGGGCATGTCTTAAATTACATGCCACTAGTCAACTACTTCTGCAGAAAGAGGAACTGCTATCAGGAGTTACTAAATCAAATGTGAATTTATATACTACCGGATTTAGTAATTTATTGTATGTTTACAGCCTGAAAAATAGAAGTAGTATTATAATGACGTCTTTAACTGAAGATGCATGCCAGATGTAAAAGAACCTTTCTAATATTTTCACACAGATGTCTCCTAAGAATAAATCAGAGAAATAACTGCTAAGAATTCTTTAGGCAAAACTGGTCCCACCTGGAGATATGGAGATGGTGTACATGACCCCATCAGTTCCCACCAACTGTTTTGTGTCATTCCATGTTTAGCCATCCCTTGACTAGACAGAAACAAAGGTCTGATTCCAAAAACCTGTGATGTCTCACAGGCCTGGCTTACAAATGAACAGCTGATGCTGTTTTCTATAAGGGCCTGAATCAAATTTTGCTGGTAAGTGGTCTTACAAACCAGGGAATCAGAGGTAGGGAATGGGAATTGATTGACCTTAAACAAAAAGCATGGCCCGTTAAACCCCTCCTACAAACACTGGAATGCTGAAATGGTTACCTTGTCAGGGTAAAAGTGACCCTTTTCTGTTGAATAGATGAAGGAAAATACCATTCAAAATTCAATGGAGTTTGATCCAGAGTCTGAAAAACGTGCTCTTTCAGTCATCAGCAGGTAGCATTTGTATACCCTGGGGATCAGACTGTTTTAACACTTGTTAAGGCTTTTGCTGATCTCCTTATCACTCACAGGGGTTTCTGTCCTTCTTTGCTCAGAGAAAACTCATTTAAATTGGTGAGGTTTTACCTGAGAAGGACTGTAATTATTTGTGCAGCTGTGAATTACAGGATACTGCAGAGTTAAGTGCATTTCTGTTGCTCACTGGTTATTTATGTAATACTTCTGAAGAAAAAGAAACCTTTGGGGCTGGGGTACGAATGTAGGAGCCAGAAGTCCAAATACTTCAGTGAAGTGTTTGCTTCTTGTAATTTTTATGCAGAATGTGGTAATAAATTTCATACATAACATTTATATTACTTTATTATCCAAAGCTGCTAAAGTAGCTAAAACAAAAATACCACATTAAAGAATAAGATTAAAGTAGATTTGAATCTTTAGTAGTTCAGACTGATTTAGGGTTTGCTTTCAGAGGGAAAGGAGCTGAAAATAGTGACCAGATTAAGCTGGCTACACTAAAGCACTTTTCCTGGAGTAAAAGTGCTCCATTATTTAAAAGTAATTGTTCCTCTTTAGAATGGGCACCCTCTTTTAACCTAAATTAACCATACGGTTCTCAGATGTTGGTGTGCCTCTGAACAAAAAGTATGACATTAAACTGCATTGTGGTGTGAGCTGCAGAACATAAACCGGTGGACATTTCCTGGATCTGCATAAGAATCTTTTCATGTCTTTAAGTAGGTTATTTTAAAAGGTAAAACGAAGAAATAGCACAGCATGTTTGGTAGAGTTGAGTGACAGGAAGGTAAGAAAGAGCCAGAGAACTGGAAAAGGCCAGCTGTTCCAGGAACTGTGTGGGCCATGAAAGGGAAGGATGGTAACAGAAAATGTGGCTTTTGATGTGGGTGAGCTCTTCTTGCTCCAGACCTTGAGGTTGTGAAATTTGAATTTGGTAAGGAAAAAGATGTCCATGTAGGGATTTGAGTAGGGGTATTGTGAACATAACGGTATTAAAGGAAAAAGTGTTCCTTTCTCCCCTGCACTTAAAAAGAAGCTTTTGACCAAAAGTTTGGAAAATGAGACCTTAAACTACTAAGAGCTTCTTGGCCCCAGGCATAATGATCTCAAGCCTATTCAGAGAGTTATCAAAGGCTTTGTTTGTGTACAATTGATGAAAGCCTACAGTATGTACTTTCTGTTTCCTCTTTATGTATAATGTGTGTTTAGAAGAACACTGTTCTCTGAGAAAGTACCAGCTTGTTCTGGAGTTTTGCAGTGATGAATTATTTGTTTGGAGTTTACTTAGGTCATGGTTGTCTCATAACACATCGCTTCTTTCAGGCACAAGCTTTTAAAAAATAAACTGGTAATGATTAGAGTTGGGCACAAGATGAAGAGTTCAGATGCAGAGCCAGTGTGTGTGGGGGAATAGTCCCATGCAGGGTTTTGCTTCCAAGGTTTTTTCCAAATCTCTGCTGTCTAATTTATTTCTCTTCCACATGCTACTGCTTCTGTTGCTTCTTAAAGTGTACAGCAGGATAAAGCTAAAATGTTAATGATTGCTACAACAGTGCTGGGGGTAGTTTAAGTAGCTTCTAAAGTATATAATGCAAGGCACAGAAATCAAGTTACTTGTTCCATCTGTAGACTAAAAGGTGTCTCTATTCCATGCTTCCTAGAGCTAGACCTATGTTGCCAAAGCATCTTAGCAACAAAAGAAAAGGAGATTTGGATACTGTCTCTTCTAGTACTGTGTTCTTAAGTGACCACACACAATTCAGTATGATATACCTAATGCAGGAGATATTTTGCCTCTGTGCAGTTAGGTTTTGGTCCAGAATTTTTTGGATGGCTTATGTTTCAACAGCAGTTTAGTCACTGAATTTATGAGATCCACATTTGAGTATGACTACCTGAACACAGTAGAAAACTGTTCCTATCACTGTGAGCTCGTGAATGATGATGCTGAACAAGTTTGTGCAAACTCTTGCATTCATAGTATTTTTCATTCTGTGACATGGACTCTAACAAGAAAGAAACCTACAGTGAGGCTGTAGACTGGAAGTGCAGGAATTTTATTTCCAAAATTTGTTTGACTAGGCCAAGAAACAGATTGTCAAACAAATTCATTGGCACTGAAATTATATCCCTGCTTAATTATCTCTGTTATTCTCATCCTCTATGCATTAGTTATCTCTGAAGTAGCTTTCCTCTGACTAAAAGCCTTTTTAAACCACATCACTAATAATTAGATGTGGCCCTACTAAAGTCTGTATATGTCATCAGTTGACATTTTGCCATTATTGTTTGATCATTCAATTTGTATATTACAGGACTTGGCTATTTGTATTTCATTCCTCCTGTCCACCCCCTCAACTAACAGCCTGGTTGTATACTGATTCTCTAATAGCATCATGGAGGGGAAACTGAAGTCTATGTGAACAGTAGGAGGGGTTTATTTTTGCACTACTCTGGTGTGATTTGATCTCTTAAGGCATTTTTATGCATGGCTTAATGACCTTAGAATCGTTACTTTTCCCCTTCATGATACTTGGGTGACCAAGGGAAGAAAGAGGTAAAGGGTATCCCATGGACTGAAAAGAGCTAAGTAGGCTTATCCTATGAGTATGAAAACCCCATGACTCAGCTGTGATGTGAGGAAGAAATCTGTGGACTATTAGAGGAGTGAGTTAATCCTGTAAATTAGCGAAAGCCAGAAGATCACAATTAGTGAGGATTTGGAGTCTTGGTTTCTTCCCCTGCTCTGTAGCTTAAGGATTTTGTCCATGTGTGAGGCTAGTTTCTTTTCTGAAATAATAGCTGTGCTGATTGCTTACATCATTAAACAAGAGTATAAACTGAGAGGAGATGTTTTAACAGTGGGAAAATAAAGTGCAGATGGAATGGAGGGAAAGAGAAGACAAATTGATACATCAACACAAAATTGTCCCTTTGTTTCTCACATTGTAAATAAGGTGGCACAGAATCAGAGAGAAAAGTGTTCAGCTTCTGCTTTATTTCGTAGTTCAAGAACATGGAGAGTTAAAAGACAGCCAATTTGGAAGCAAGACAGGGAAATACACTTTTCATGCAGTGTACAGTTCTGTGTATCTTATTGCTGTGGGAAAAGTATTGAGACTAAAAACTTAGGAGAATTCATAAAAGGATTATGTGTTTGTGGGCGATAAAAAAAAATCCCTTCTTTCTGATATTAGGATAAGAAAAAAAAGAGACAGATTTCCAAATAGCATAAGGCGATTGGTATCTTACATTCTATGGAGAAAGGCTTCCTTAAATACATCCAACATATAGCAAAGGACTAGAATTCCTGAAACTACCACTGAAGCTTTCCAGCACAGGTGTAACTGGGCTGACTGGGAGAAGGATACGGATGTACTTAGCTCTTAGACGCTTTGTCCCTCTGTTCTGAAAGTGGCCCTTGAGTGGCAGCTGGAGAGAGAGCCTGGATTAGAGCCTGAACCTGGTGAAGGATAAACACCAGATGACACCAGATGATACCAGATGACTGGTGCTGTGTTTTGGATGGAGGCCTGTGATGAACAGATTAGTCAAGAGTGCTTCCAACTGTTTCAACAATGCCAGAGTTCGATGTAAATGTTGTACATTTCAGATTTTTTTTTTTTTTCCAGTTTCTTACTCAAGTGTATGAAGATTTGACTTCTAAAAACTCTCTTGGGTTGAAATCATTCATATGAGCAACATGTTATGTTTGTCTTTAAAGCTGCATAAGGATTCAGTCCTGTGGCTTGTTTGCCCTGTATCTTGCTATTGTTCAACATCTGTTGCAAGAAGAGAGAAAATAGAAATGTATAAAACCAAGGGTAACTCATTCTGAGATACAGAAAGGAAGGAGAGGATGACAAAAGAATTAGAACGCAAGTATTTAGGAATTTACATTTAGATTCCCAAAGGGTGCCACATTTATTTCTTACATTTTTTTACATAAATGTGACATAGAATTAAGAATAGATGTAGGAACACCAGCATAAATATTTTTGTTTACTTTTTGTAAAATTCCATTCCAAGCTTTAATTTTGCTTAGGAAAAGGTTTGGGCTTTTAAATATGAAGAATTGTATTACTGTGCAAAAAATAAATTGACAAAATCTTTTTCTTTGATGCTATGCCGTGTTTCTGGGAAGTAAGGAATAAATAGCTAGAGGCTGATGTAGCTCTGAAATATGACTCCATACAGGTATCATGTAAAACCATTGTTTTCTTTAAAGTGATTCTTAAATGGCATCAGAAATGGAGCATCAAATTCTCTGCTGGGACAGTTCTCTTTAATTCAGTGGATCCGAGTTAAAGTGGTTGGTTGTTCCCTTATATTCCAGAGCATTGAGAAGTTGAGAGGTAGGTGTTATCAGATAAAATACATTTGGGGCCAGACTCTCTTCTGTCTCACTCTAGGATAAATGCTTTGCAGTTGACTTGGCTACATCAGTGTAATACACATAAGAATAAGATCAGCATCAACCCTATAAGATCCCATGAGCCAGAGTGTGTGAGCAGCTGTGGTGATGGGAATGAATATGGTGTCTTGCACTCAAAGTGGGCTCAACTTGTCTTTGGGCTGGTGGATGGGGAAGCTTGTTTTTCCGTACACCTCTGGAAGAGTCTGTTGGAAAGGCTTTTCTTGACAAATGAAAGCAGAAGGGTGATTGTCCAACAGCTTTTGAATTTTGAATGTGCCTAGCTGTATTTTATGAAGAATGAGGAAGAATTATATCTGTACAGGGGTGAGAAAAAGCCCCTCCCAGCTAACGAAACCATCTTTTAAATCTACAAACTGCTCTGAGGAGAAATGAAATTGCACTTCACCTTTCACTCCCACCTAACCTCTCTAGCTGAATTCAGAACTGCTCCAGATATTGAAGTGGAAGGGAAGGTAATGAGCTTTCGTCTCCCAAGGGGTTGGTTTGGGCGCATTGTGCTTAATGTCACTAGCAAACGTCAGCAGAAGCATCTGCAGCTCTTCCTTGTGTGGGAGCACAAGAGTCACCATCAATTATGCATTAAGATATCTGAGGACTTGGGTTTTATAAGCCAAAAAAGTCTCAGGTCTGACTGTTAGATGTGAACATCAAGTGACTAAGCTGTAATCAGTGCAAGGCAATAGTTGTATGGGTGGGAATACAAGTGAAGTGTTTCTGGTGTGACAGCTCTTTGAACCAAATACATGCATCTGCCATACTTTACTTCAAAATGCTTAAATTTTTTTTTTTTTTGAATTTGTGAAAGTGGCATATATATGTGTTTATTAAATAGCTGGCTAAATTTATGCACAGGCTTTTGGCTAACAGGAAAGACTGCATTGATCTACAGTGAGTGCAGCTTGGTATTGCTGGGTAATTACAAAACACACCTGTGATGTGAATTCTGTGATTTATGTACACCTTTTTCTACACACTCTATTACTTTGCAAGAAAGTCAAGGCTACTACTAAGAGACTTTAGGCCTAGTTTTGAAAAATATTTCTATTTTAAAGCATATAGAGTGATATTTTTTTTCCTGTAACAGACAGATAGCTGACAGACAGCATTTGTTGCTTTTCTTCCTGAAAAGCTTTTTGCTGCTGGAGCTAGGCAGTGCTGCTGGATGTAAACAGAAACCATAAGCTCAATCATATCTGTTTTATTCTTGTATATTTTCTCAGTTACTGCAGTGCAACAGACAAGAGGGAAAATTAACTTGAGTGTTATTAAAGAAATTATATGGAATGCATCAGAAAAATAATGTATAGTAATCAGATATCATAATTTCTTAATCGATTGGTTTGTCTGATCCCTGAAGACTTTGTGTGAAGTTCATTGCCAATGTGAAGGAGGTAAAGATGGATGTGACATGATTCTTAATTGTACCATACAGGTACATCATGGAAGTGATCATAGCCAGGACTGAAAGGGAAGATGTGCTCAGAAAGCTTTGTCTACGTTTGGTCCAGCTTCTATGACAGTCGTTGTGAAGAGTCTTGCAATGTTAGGCAGGTTTAACTGAGGCTTCGTTTAGAGCTTGTAGGAGATCTCTGATTTTTTTGCTTTGAAGTAATGTAAACCAAAACTATGTTTGCCCTGTTCAGCAAATAATATAGCCAGCTACTATTCAGGTGACTTAGGGGAACAACATCGCTAAAGGCTCCTGGTCAGCAGGCTGCCCTGACAAATTACAAGAGCATCAGTGTGTGTACTAAAGCTTGTCTATTTTATTTTATTTTTAGGTGCACATGCTAAACAGTTTGGTCTCGATGGTCTCAAAGGTCCTTTCCAACCTAAATGATTCTATGATTCTATAAATAAATGATCAAGTTGTTTTCATGTAAATAAGTGCTTTGGAGTTGAAAATCTAGTTCTCATGTTACCAGCTTTTCATGATTCTCTGCCCCAGTCAGTCGTCACAAGGCTCTTTGCCTCTGCAATCCTAAATGCCTGGAAGTGCCGTTTGCAGCCAGGATTTAGTAGTATTGCTGTTCATCTCCCGAGTGTTGTCTTGCACTGCAGAGCTGTTGTAAAGATCCTTTTAAATATTGCCAGAGTCCAGTTTATCAACATTTACTCCCACTTATATATAAAAGTAGGTGAAATGGAGACACCTGGTGTGATGATAGCTTGGGCTAGATCAAGATTTCTGGAAAGGAGCTTGAGACAGGGGTTATGTATTTGTAGGTTATGTAGATTATGTGATTTTTCCAAGCTCAGTGATGTGGGTTTCTACGCTTCCTTTTCCATTTGCTGCTCAATGACTTTAATCATATTAATATATTGTGATTATTTGCCTCTTCTCCCTGTGACCTCAGTGTTTTGTCTCTTCTTATGACTTGGTTTCCTTTTGAATGTAAGAGAGTAGGAGGGCACCTACTAGTTACAAATGCTTACCAGAAATACTGGAAAACAACTGATGCCATTTTATCTACTGGATAATTTTATATTATTCATGAGAAAAAAAGGTTTTTGTTGATGCTATTGCTGCTAGTATTCTTGTGCCCATTTTGAAGACACTGAGTAGAAATACCTTTGTAATTTCTTGGAGAATCCATAGATGGTACCACAGAAAGCCAAAGGACCTGTCAGTAACCACAACTCTACTAGAGTAAGAGAATGGTTTGTGTGTAGGGGATTAGAGAATTTGCTCCCAATATTTTTTTTTAAATGTTGCACTGACATGGAATGGGGAAAAATTGAATTCTACCAGGAAACATATAATGTAAACTCAGCTGAAAGATAGCTGGAACAATAACTGTATAATATTTTGCAGACTTAAGTCTATTCCTGTAAAAGGAGACAAACTACTTTGAGCATCAAACCTAAACCTTGGCAATGCATTTGAAGGAAGCAACTTTATTTTCCCATGTTTTATGTGTTAAGAAGCAGATGTACAGGAAAGTGGAAGAATATACCCAAGATGGGTGCTATGCAATTTGCAGAGGGTTGAGAAAATAACCTTTACTTCTGTTACAGTCAGAATAAAAAAAAAGGCCATTTTGTCATTTCATATGTGGAAATTAGATTTTTCTGTGCCTTCCTGGAAGAGTCAATATCGGAGTGGATTATGAAACAGAGAAATTATAATGGTTCACAACAATTTGGAGAAACTTTGGAAACAGAGAAGACTGACTAAAAATATCTTGCTTGTTAACTGTTTTATTATCAAATATGACTTAAGCTGGAATTTTTATCAACTGCACAGAGTTCATACACTTTACCACTTACAACAAGCTGCTACTGTGCTTTCTGAAAAGAAAAAAACTTGAAAACAAGGGCTTTCCTTTAGAGGGATTCACTTGAAAGCATGCCTTTGGGAAAGAACAAGACTATAGAAGTTTTAAATTGACTTCTGAAGTTTTTGAGGTTATAGTATCATTGAAACGTATTCTTTCAAAAGCTTCTACATCTAGGATATTTCTCCCTTGTTGTTTACTCTGCCTTAATTCCTAATAAAAATAGTTTCAGCAATTACTAAAATCCTGTTATCTTTATACAATGCTCTGTTTCCTCCTAGGGAACCTTCCACAATATTATTCTGCTGGAGAAATCAAGCTTTGAAACTGTAATATTTTTTCTTGAACTTTCATAATTATCTATTTCTGTTGAGTAGGACTGAACCCTGTGAGCATGAAACCCACTGCCTGTAGGGGCCATTATCCAGGAATGGGTATTTTGGAGTTCTAGTCCTCTGTGTTAGTCACAAGGTAAAATGCATCAATTTTGTGTGGCTTCTGTTGCTGTGGTCATTGTGAGCAGAGCAGGTTAGTTGTGAGAAGTATTTGGAGAATTATCCCTGATTTTTTGGTTTAATGCATAAATTGTATGAGTATTTAATTACTCAATGCATAGATACAGTAATTCCACTTCTTTTTATTTTTTTCTGCGTGCTTGGTCTGCTTTCTTTATTGTGTGAGCCTGTACTTACGTATATACATACACAAATATATATTTTTCTTCCACTTCATTTCCTCTAGGAAAGACTCCTATGCTGCTTTTCCAAAGGAAATTGCTGATAAACTTCAGTGGACTGAGCTTGATTTCAGAATCTATGCTGGTGACAGAGCATCATCATGCTTTTTACTTTTAGTAACTGTATGCCATTCTGCCGATATTACGAAAAATCAAAGAATCAGAGTACACAGAGTTCTGAAAGCCAATTGTTGTAGAAGGGGAAGGGTTTCAACACCTCTTAAGAATACACACTTAGCGGCAGATCTAGAAGTGTTTCAGGCTTGGTTCTTCATTATCATATGTATGGAGCAGTGCTCTACATTTTGGAACAAGCTCATGCCTGTCGTGTTCCCTTTGTCCCGGTGTAAAAAGCTGTGCAAGATGACTTAGTAAATGCCTACAGTACACCTTGGGAAGAGACAAGTAAGACCTTTTTCTTGAGTTATACAGATTACGACACTGTGCTTCCATTGACCTGTAGTCAGTGATCCTTCTTTTGACATGTCACTGTGGAGAAGAAAATCAGTCCATGATGCATTATGAAAAATTAATTAAAATAGAATAATGGCTTCCTTTTAAAAATTAATTTTAAAGTAACTTCTGAAAGTTTTACATTACAAACCCAGTAAACAAGTTGAAAGGGAAAACCCAAAAACATTTAATGTGCAAATAAAAATCCTCTGTGGAGTGCTGAAAGCCAAAATGAGAACTGAAGATAACCATGAGGCGTTTATTACAATTCAGAATGGTTTACTAGAGTTTAGGCAGCATTTCAGATGATGAGCCTGTTTGTTGTTCTTATATTTGGACTTCATTAAATGCCTTTAATTAAATCTATTGTAAATCTGTTTTATTCCCAAGGGGCCAGTTAATGTAATCTTGCTGTTTGCTTATAAAAAATATCAACCAACAGTTCCTGCACTAATTTTAATAACTGTTTGTTTTTAGACCTTAGTGAAGTGTGTTTTGTCAGTTTAGTTTATTGTGCAAACTCCTTGGAGCAATGACTTTTTGTCTGTCTTTGTGTTCTGTGTAGAAGAAAGTGTATATTCATTGTTACTGTGTTTAAAAAAAAAAAAAAGTAGAAAAAGTAGAGAAGTGCTGTTTGAAGGTTATTTATGCTGACTTTTATGAGGAAGAAATAAACATAGCTCTAAGACATGAATGTATACTCTCAGGCAATTTTCTTAAGCTGATATTCTCTCTTAACCTTCTGGCTTTTGACTGTTAAGATATCTTAAGTTTTTCAAGTAGTTTGTTTTGTTCTTCTCTCCTGTCTCACACTGCCAACAGGAAAAGTGATCAGGGTATGTAAAAGAACAAGAATAATAATTATCAAATGTTAGGTGTGAAAATTAGGAAATAATAAGCCTACAAATAGGCAGAAATTAAGAAAATGACAAGGGCCTTAGATGATTCATGAAGTACAGGTCTACCTGGGATTATTGTACTACAGACACTGGCAAGAATTCATAACAAAAACTGGAAGGACACATAGTGGATGTACTGTGAACAAATTCAGCTTTGAAAATAGACACCAAGTGTACCTATAAGTAAAGAGTAAATGGTAATATTTACTGTGCACACTGCATTCCAAAGTTAAACATATTAGATAGTAAGATGCATAAGACTTTGCATATGACTGCCATTTATTTACCTTTTGCAGCCCTTCTCCTAGACAGGAAATGTCTGATAGATCAAACCAAGGATATACTCCATACAGCTTTAATGATCTTCTAAGTTATGTTTTACTGGAAAATAATCCTTGATGAATCAAGTAGTTGATTATTTGTCCATCCAAAGTTCTCATGATAGCTTATACTGATGGAATTTGAAAGAAAATCCTCTTTTGAGGAACGGTTGCTGTTTGTTAGTGCTGCAGGTTATGTATATTCAATTGTTCCCTCTCCTGCCTTTTCAGAAAGGGCTGTAGAGCACAGCCAGACTAGAGCCAGTGCCTCTTCCACTCTATTTTTCACTTTTCAGAATGGTGCACTTTTGAAAATATGCATGTCTGTCATTCACATCTTCCAAACTGATCCCTGATATATATATATATATATATTTTAATGCCATCTGAGGAAAGCAAAGGAGTTATGTGTCTGTGTTGTCTAAAAAGAGCAATCTAGAATCAGTGGTGAAGAGAAAATACAGTTCTTCATCTAGCCTTATTTAACTGGTCAGGAGAGATTCAATCTGCTAATGAGCATGCACTAAATTCCAGCTGAGAATGGACAGTCAGCATGCTTGAAGTTCTCAGTGTACAAGGGCCCTGAATGAAAAGTGGGAGTATGATTTCATACTGTAAAGTTGTCATAGTGAAGATGGATTATGCTGGTTTCTGCAGACCAAAATGCAGGTTATGTATACTGGGGAAAGATCATTGTGTGCACTTGAATTAAATGCTAGGTCAGCTTCAGTTAATGTGATGTTCATCCAGGTCCTGGGAAACCACGCTTGCCTTGGATCCCTTCAAGACTTGCATATTGAAAATGGCCAACTGAAATAAAGAATTTGGATTGAAAGCATTACAGAAGTTGCAGCAAATGAGGTCATGCAAACACACATTTATCTTGGAGAAAAGTGGTAGACTAGGACTATATGTAAAAAGCTGAGAATATGTTTAATGCTGTGTGAGAAATACCCACCCCATTCAGCAGAGTACCAGAGCAAGTGTGTTGCCTGATGCGCGCAAGGTGAACTCTTTGCCCTGCCGTTGGAAGTTGACCAGAACACAGAGAGACCCAGTTCTTAATGGTTTACAGTATGTACCAACAGAGCTTATTTTGGTGTTCAGCTGAGGATGTGCTGCTGCTCTTTTTGCTTTTGTTAGCTGAGAGGGCAGTAAATGTAGAACAAACACAAGACAGCATAGCATAACTTGGCACCTTGTCAGGCTACAGAATTCACTGGAGGAAGTAGCCTCTAAGTCAAATGCTTATAGTTGAGTGGTTTTTATGACTGCTAATAACAGCTGTAGCTATGCAAACTAAGGTAATAAGGCAATCAAACCTATGCCCTAAGGCATTCACCTTCAGGGCCAGGAAGGCACTGTTTCTGTCCAGCTAGTGATCTCATTTGAAGGCTCTTCTGGCACCTTTTGAATTCTTTTCATGTATTCCTGTTAAAAATGATGGCAGTTGCTGTCATAAAATAATTTTAAAACCCCAGCAGGACATTTTTATTATTAACATGAAAGTAAGACAGGTGTTCATGTATTGTGACAGAGATTAGGAAGACCAACCTCGTTAAACTTAAAGAGAGGTCACTCCTGCAGATGCATAGCTTCTGCAGAATGGTGTGTGGGGTTTTTTGGTGTGTTTTTTGTTTGTTTTTTTTTTTTCTTCCTCTTTAGCAACTGCATACTGACTTCTCTGGAAATGAGACAATTTCATGGCAGCTCCCATTAGCACTAATAACTGTGGAATCAGCTGTTGCTACATCTCCATGTTGGTACCATGAAAGAAGGAACACCTGCAAGGGATTACTAAGAGTAGGGACAGAAAAGGGGAAGGCAGCTACACAAAACCAAAGGGCAATGCAATTCAGTATGACTGTTACACTGTGAGATGGTGGATGAGGCCGTGGTTTGTGCCATTCACTGCAAAGGCAGAAGTTTTCAGCATGGAAGTTGAGGGTAAATGCTGTTTCCCTGTGGGAAAAGACAAACACAAAATTGTTATGCTTTTTGACTTGAGAGGTTGGCTGGTGTTGAGGTCTTGCAAGGTGTTTACCTTGAAAGGGTATGCTATTGATTTCTGAAGAATGTATCCACACTTCTGTTTGTGGCTATGAAATAAGAGCATTTCCTAGGCAAGTGCAATGCTCACAGTTCTGAGCCTTTTCCAGCTGTAAATCAGCCCCCTAAAAGTGCCTTTCCTGCAGTACTACTCTGTTGGTACTTCTCTTGTTTTCACTTCTGCAGGTCTTCAGTGCATTTTTGAACCAAGTAATTAGCCAATACCCCACATTTACATTTTAGACCCACTGGACCATTCTGAACATATGGTCTAACTTTTGAGCAGATCTGCATTCAGCCTTGCATAATGGCTCCTATTTTGGCTATCCTAGCCTAATCTAAGTCTTAGGACTCAAACACATGATCAGTTTGATAACTGGTTAGCAAGCTTACTAATATATGGTAACTGAATGCATGCTCATAGCTCACAGCAAATTTAAGATAATTTCTTTGACTTAGCTCTAGAAAAGTGATTGCAAGATAAATCGTTATTGTGTTTGCCACAGGCTGTGTGCATGTGGACAGCTGTTATGACTCAGCACAGGAACTTATTTCTGTGCCTGAGCCCTCATAACCTCATATAGCGTCAGTCAGCGTTTGGAAAGCAAACTGACTCCTAGACAGCGTTACAAAAGATGAGTTGAATGGTTCACCTGAATATGTGCAGCTTCAGTGATATTAACTTCATTGTGAGCATTCAAGCTGATATCAACATTTTAAGAACTAAATTTAATGCCAAAGACTGGGTACTTTGCAGTTCTAAATGCTTTCTGTGCAATTGAGCCCAAACAGAGGAAACAGAAGAGATGCTTTCTTCTTCAGGAATGAGACAAATTACCTTTTTTTTTAAGATCAGAGCTCTTACTAGAATGCAGGTAATAGCTAAATTGAAATGGAGGGAAGGGATGCATCAACTTAATGACTAGACACTAAGGTCTGAACACAGTATTTCTGTTTTGAAGCTTTGTTGCCTGTAGGTTTCAGTGGATTTTCAAAAGAGCTGCGAATGCTTGGAGTGTTAGACCTGTCTTGAGAGATGCAAATTTAACAGAGCGTTCGAATGTGCACCTTAACTTTTATTCCTCTAAAGGATGGATCAGGATATACAAGACTCTCTTCAGAGTCCTTTTAGATAAGTTGTTAATATTTCATTGATGCAGCAAAAGACAAAGCTGCACAAGCAGTATGAACAATTATTGGTGCCAGAGATCAATGCTTATTTAATCAGTTTTTAAAAGTGTCCTTCTGTGTGAAGATGATTTAAGAAAGTGTACAGAAAAGGATACTACAGAATAAATATTCAAACTTAAAATATTTTGAGTTGAGAAATATCTCAGTCTCTCTCAACTTAAATTTCCCAGGCTTTTATATTGTTTGGTCCAAAATATGCCTTTCTTCTAAATGAGTTGACTCTTTTCTGAAAGTAGCTCATAGAATCATAGAATGGTTTGGGTTGGAAGTGACACTGAAAGATCATTGAGTTCCAACCTCCCTGCCATGGGCAGGGACACCTTCATTAGACCAGGTTGCTCACAGTTCTATCCAACCTGGCCTTGAACTCTTCTAGGGATGGGACATCCACAGCTTCTCTGGGCAACCTGCTCTCTTGTGTTTCTTCAGAAGTTCATGCCTCATGCAAGATTCAAGTCGTCTGGTTCCTTCCTTGATATAGGTTCATTATTAACTGTCTTATGACGTAACACGCAGAGAAAAACATTTGTATTATTGTGGTATCTGCCAGCACTGGTATAATTAAACCTTTGGCAGCTGTTTATAGAAAACCTGATATTCGTAACTTCTTTCCAATGGTTAAGCCATTTGAATGGTACCAGTTTCTGAATAGATTCAAAGCATTACTAGATACCTGGGAGTCAAACCCATGCCCTATGCACCTTCCCATGAGAAGCTGTGTAAGAGACACACCTGTCAGATGTGTACTGATCTTGCCCACCAAAAAGGTCAGATCTTAAGGTGATTATGTGTATGAGCTGAATTGCATTATGCCACATTCTTATGCAATAATCATTGCAGGAATCTCTAAGCCTGTCAAATTTTTCTCATACTGAAAATGAAGTAGTTCTCTCTCCTCATGTTTTCATGGTAGAAGTTGATCATATATCTTTTAAATAAAGACTAATGATCCGGTTCATACACCTATGTGTGGAAAAACTAATGGTGTTTTTTATTGCTTACTCTCTTGCTATCTGTAGAAAGAGGTTGCTTTCTGGGTCAATAATGCCATTTAAGTTAAGCCCACGTGCTGACACACTCTGGTAGCTTCTAGAGCTGTTCTTGTCAACTGACAATGAAAGGTCAATGGCTTACAGATTGCTGTTTGTGATAGGGAAACAGCTACAGTAAGATTTGAACTTCTTATGATGTCTTTGACATTGCTGGCAGGTAACTGATCAGTGAAATGAAAGTTTGTTTTCATAACAAATATGTTACGCCTGCACACAGTGACTGGTGCCTCAGCTTCAAAATTGCAGTTGCTTCATTTAGCTGCTGCCCATGTGTACAGACAGGCAGAAGTCAAAGGTGCTCATCTTTCACAGTCTGCACACACTCTTCATTGCTGCACTAGTTATATTAGCACAATTAGCCTGGCTGCTGAGGTCTTAAAAGGTAGCTAACGTAACAAGGGATTACAGCGTGGTCACTGAATCTGGATGTATGAAATCAACTTTAAGTGAGCCATGCAAAAGAAGGACCTTTCTCTTGAAGAATATTGCTAATCTGACAGAGAATAAAAGTCATAGTAGAGAAGGATCCAATTAATTTCCCGCTGTTCAGCTTTATAATGCAGCAGCAGGATATACAGGTAATTAAGAGAATTAACAACTTTAATAAACTATATTTAAAAAAAAAAACTTCTGAAAGTTAGTCAGCCTCAGCTTTCCCACAGATTGCCATGTTACTGTTGTCTTCTTGACAAGGAAAGAAGCAGTTTTATTGGGTTGCTGCACAGTATATTTGGCATTACTGAAATGCCTTAAGACACAAAATTGAGACCAGAACCTCTCTTTGCCAGCTGCTGTTCCTGTTTTTCATTCGGAGAGTAAGTAGGGGAATAACCAGCTGAGAAACCTTACATTGTAGTTCTCTCCGCAGAGACTTGGCTGGTGGAGCTTCATGAATGAGAGCCATGTTTGCGTACAGCTGATGGTGCTTTACTGTTTCACCCACAAAGAACAGCTTGCAGCATTTCGGGGGTCTGCCCAAGGAGAGTCTACTTCACTGGGGGAGCTCTGCACTTTGGAGGGTGAGCAGACTTGCACCCCAGGATGGCTTTTCTGCCTGTGGCTTCCTTGGGGAGGAACAGGAGAGGCTGGCATGATCCTGAATGGACATCAGAAAACACTGAGGGTAGTGAGGAAGGTGAGTTGTGATAGCTTATGTGTTTTTCTAACAAGGCAGAGGCCTTACCTGTCAGAAAATAGTTTGATGGACCTGGGAGTTCTGGTTGACAATAGGTTGACCATCAGTCAGTAATGTGCCCTTGTGGCCAAGACGACCAGTGGTATCCTGGGATGCATTAGGAAGAGTGTGACCAGCAGGTCGAGGGAGGTTATCTGACCCCTCTACTCTGCCATGGTGAAGCTGCATCTGGAGTACTGCATCCACTTCTGCGCTCCCCAGTTCAAGAAGGATAAGGAATTACTGGAGGTAGTCCAGCAGAGCTATGAAGATGATCAGGGGCCTGGAACATCTTTCTTATGAGGAGAGGCTGAGAGATCTGGGTCTGTTCAGCCTGGAGAAGAGAAGGCTGAGAGGTGATCTCATCAATGCTTACAAATATCTTATGGGTGGATGTCAAGAGGATGGGACCAGACTCTTTTCAGTGGTACCTGATGATAGGATGAGGGGCAGTGGGCACAGACAAGCATAGGAGGTTCCATCTGAATATGAGGAGAAACTTCTTTACTTTGAGGGTGCCAGAGCACTGAAACAGGCTGCCCAGAGAGGTTGTGGAGTCTCCTTCTCTGGAGACATTCAAAACCCACCTGGATGAATTCCTGTGTTGTCTACTCTAGGTGAACCTGCCTTAGCAGCTGGTTTGGACTAGGTGATCTCCAGAGGTCCCTTCCAACCCCAACCATTCTGTGATTTTCTGATAATGAATTAGTAGCCAGTAAATAAAACTTGCAGGGCATGTCATTCAGACTAAAAGAACACTACAGACTAGAATCTGCAACTTCTGTGCAAGGGTTAAGTTCACTCAGGGTAGATACTGGCTGTCCTGAATGCTTCAGATGGTGTAATTTTGCCTTTCTCTAACATTTTTTTCTGCTGTTTGCTTTTCTGATGAATAAATGTATTGGTAAAAAGTGAGTGAGCAAAAAGCAGACTTGGTCAATACTATTTCAGACTCAATATACTGATTCCTTTTGATGTAGGCAAGAGTACTAGCTATTCTTCTTGTGGATTACTTAGTTCAGGAGGACAGTGGCAAACTGAGAAAAGTGAATTCATTGCTAAGCCAGATCCAGATGAGTCTATGTCCCTCTTGTCTCAGTAGTGGAGGCTGCTTGGAAATGTGCACCAACTTCATCTACCAAGCTGTGGTCTTTATGGGAATTTGCTGATCAAGCAAATGAACCATTGCCACAGGGTTAGAAGAGCAAATTTCCTGTTTTATAAGAAAGCTTTCGTTTTTACCAGCTCAACTATTTGTATTGTTTTTGAGGAGAGTGCGCTCAAGATTGTTTTCTGTCCATACTGTTGCTCTGTATGGTTTTGGTTTGGTTTTGCTTTGCTTTTCCATTCAAAAGCTAGGGCAAGAATGGACTGAGTGAAAATGAGAGGGAGAATACTGGATGGCTGAGAAAATAGTGTAATTATTTATAATGGAAAATACAGCATAAACAAAAAATATCAATAATACTGTTTTGTAAGACAGAACTAGGAGGAAGAATCAGAGGAAAATGTCTTAAGAAGAGAAATCCATCATTATTTGGATGTCTGATCAGCTGTTGGGTCAGCCTCTAAGTAGCTGATCTTAAGACATTCTGTGATTTGTTGTGAAATATTTCATTTAATGGTATGGGCTCTTGAGTGTGACATGAAACTAACCGTATCATAGCAGTTTTGATGGGAGGATGTGCCCATGTCTGTGTAAACTGGGATTTCACTTGTGCTGAGAAGTGCACTGGATCTGTGTTGAATAGCTGTCTTGTTTATAGAGGGACATGGGAGGTGGCTGCAACAGTCAAAGGTCACCTTTCTTTTGGACAGCAGGAAGCTGGAGGTTGCGATTAAGCACTAGGTGCTGTCAAGGTAACTAAGTAATGTTTAAGTGAAAGTAGTTTATGCTAAATAAAGTCTCACTCTTCATTGTTAAATGCAAAGCATAATCAGAATTCTTGCCATCCCAGTGATTCCACCTTTGAAAAAGCTCAGTTTTTCTAAGGTGCACCGTTTTGTGTTTAGACTCATAATCTTTGCTGTTACAGTAGCCCCTTCTGCTAGATTATTTCAGACTTTGTGTGCAAATCTGAATAAAGCAGGAGCAAAGCATGCCCAAGGACGTTCCCTAGAGTTTCAGTATTCGCAATTAATGGTGAGTTGCCTTTGCTAAGCAGTATTTGGTGTGTCTGCATCCAAGAAGGAGACTGAATGCAGCAGACATTCTTCGTGCCCTTTTTCAGCCTGTTCCTCTTAGAACACGTTCTTTTGACAGGAAAAGACTATCGGGAATTGCTATCTTGCTCACACAGTGTCTATGTCAGCGGTTGCAGTGATCTCGAGCTGTAGCAGCTTAGTATTCTGCTATGAGAGAAAAAGGTCATAACCAATGGCAAGATGCTATAAGACTATGCAAGTGCCCTTAGCTACAGGATCTTGCCACCATTTCAAAATTATTTTTTCTAAAGGTGGATTTTGTCCTGAATAATTCTTTAAAAGTCACCTCTGTAGTGAGTGATTTGTAACAAATGCAGAGTATGTCCTTGGTTGTCTGTGGTATATTAAAGATGACTGACTTAGCAAGTCCCCACCACTTTCAAGTTGCTCTGATTGAATGGTGTAATTGTTTCTTTTCGCCCTGTGAAGGATGCGTTAAAATTAATTCAATAGTTGTGTGGGCAGCACAAGACTTCGCTTTCTGTCTACTGCTCTGCCCCCAAAACTCCAGTATACTGCTAGATCAGTAAACCTACCAGATTCACTTCAAAGCATTTGAAGCTGCATTTAACAATGGTATTTGAAACTGACTCTTAAGTATTTCCCTTTCCTGTTTTCACATGCTAACCTCTCCTAACACCACTCTCTAAAATTATGAGAATGAAATGAAGTAAGTGTCAAATGATACATATTTTTCTTTTTGGCACTGAGCAAAGTGGATCCCAGCTGTCACCTTGTTCTTTGAATGCTACCATAAAAAAATTTTAGCTGTACTTTAGTGTTACTGCAGAGAACTTAATGCGGAACTTCCACGTTAGGCAAAAGGGATGAAGTCAGTATTTCCAGAGGGCTCAGATAAAATAGCCAAGTTGTAGGAAGTGGACCTACTACTTATTGATACATTCCCTTGCTGGGAGATGCCTTCTCTAGGTGAAGCAGGACTCCCACATTCCATTTATTTACCTCCCTTCTGCTGAAGAGACTCCTGAAATGTCAGCTCCTGCTCTGTTTGTTCTCTGATGCTGTTTCCTATAGGCAAGTTACTGTAGTTCTGCTGAAATTTGTATTAGCTGGGAAACCAGTGGCTGATTGAAGACTTAAGATTTTTACCTGGTTCTGCAATGCACCACACTGTCACATCAGACAGTGAACTCTTATACACTAAAGAAAGTGAAATAATTACTTGAGTTTTCAAAATTAGTTTGTAAATTCGAGTTCTTGCTTCAACCTGTAAGAATTGGTAGGAGTAGGTCAAGCCTAGGAAAAAATAGGGTCATTTGGTTTCTTGGAAAAGTTTTGGTATTCTATACATGTGTCAGAAGAAAGCCACGTGGGAATGATGTACTGTGAGATGCCTCTCCCAGTGCTTGTTTCATCAATCCCAGAGACCAGAACGAGGCACCTTGAGCCAAACAGGAAGAATAACTTTGCCTTATGACTGAGAGTAAACTGTGATGAGTCAGAAGGAGTTGGACAGAAGGTAAAAGATTAATATTTTCGAAGAGCCAGAACACCTGATTGTGCGTAATGGAAAACTTGAAATTAAGCTTCTAAGCTTGTGTTCTAAGTAGGTTTATAAGAATTTATGGTGGTTTTGGTGTGCTAAAGCATTGAGAGGGGGTATCCTTTAGAGCTTCCCTCAACTTACCTTTTAAAGGAGGGGTTCTTTAAGAACAACATATTTCTTGGTTAATGTAGACGTTTGCTATCTAAAATAAGCCAGGAGGTACTTTCTGCAGTATTTATTGGGTGGAAAATTCAGTGCTGCTCTGAATCAAGAGTGGACTGCCAAAGAAGTCATTCATGAGTGTGTGTGTGTGTTTATGAAAGAGAGCTTTCTACCTTCAGTTTCGTCTTTCTAGTGTGCTTCTCTCCTGGGATTAGGATCTCTGGACACTGAGGATTGCTTTCTAGTGAATTTGAATACATATTTGTATCCTGAATTTGGCTTCAGATATGTATGCTTTTCATACATTCCTATGCATCCAGTTCATTTTGCAATCATTGATGTTAACTAGGTTTTGGGGATGTTCCTGAATACTTCACTACCTCCACAGAAAAGGTTGTTTCACATCTTTCATACATGCTGACTTCCATTAGTACAGTAATTTCAGTTGGGAGTCCTCAGTTAGGAGCTTTAGAAACATTAATGAGCTTGGCTGTAAAATGCCCTTATGTAAATATAATTAACCTCATACTGCATGATGGCAAGTCTTATGTACAGAGTGACTCTTTAATTGGAATAGGAAGAGAATCTAGCCTGCCTGACACCTGTGGTTTAACTGCAGAGCCATCTTTTTTTCTATGAAGTAGAGAATTTAAATCATGACTTATGTTCAGCTCTTGCTGAATACTGTCAGAAAGCAGTGAAAGAGAAGCTTAATGGATGCTTTGCTTTTATGAGACAGGAGATAAAAATAGGACCTTGGGAGGGACATCTGTCTTGTTCTATGTGCACTTAAAAGGTTTTTATTGAAGCATGAAAGGTTGCGTTGTTCTATGCTTCGTCTTTTTGTTGCTTATCCAGGCAGAGATGTGGTGCCAACAATTCAATAAAGGAGTTTCCCAAAATATATCCTATTAACTGATCTTAAACCTCATGTATATGGTATATGAGTACTCACAAAAAGGAAGGGAAAGAGAATTGAGGAGTCTTATCTTCTTTTCCACCTTAAATCCAGAAACAATATCTAGTGAGAGAGACAGTGACACTGACGAAGTAGATTTATGTGAACTGTACTTGCCAGTCATACATTGAGGCTGAGGAGGGTGGCTGGAGCCACAAAGAGCCTGATTTTGTTAATGCTCAAAGTGTGATATTCAACTATGTCTTTTGAATTGAGATGAGGAAAAAAAGAAATTATCGAAGAGCTTTGGAAATGTCTGTTCTATGAGTGCTTTTTCCTTAAATGCTTGATATATCCTGGGTACATTTACACAAGTTTGTGTATGTATGAACTTCAGCGAGCAACCTCAGAGGAAAAAAGGATAATTTGTTACTGTGACCAGAGGTCACGTGATGAGATGCTAAGATTACCTCCAAAACCCACTCTTCAGTTTGGTATAATAGTTTAAATGATTCCTGTGTTCTCCAGTCTATGAGGCAAAAGAAATAAATGCAATAGAACTGATGTAAAGTACGTAGTCTCTGAATATATGAATTATCTGGTCTTCTGTCTGCCCACAACCTTATGTATATTGAACTCTGGTAATAAATGAGGATTTATTAGTCAAATATTGTGAGCATGTGTCTGGTGAGGTACTCAACCTGTGGATTGACCAAGATGTACACATTTGTGCAGTATAAACAATACTCTGATAAGTACTGGACACAAAAAAGGGTTGTCAGCCTGGCCCAAAATTTGGCATAGCACCATCTTTGCCCTTCATCTCCACTGGATACAAGACCAAAGACACAATTCCATAATGAAGTATCTAATTCTAGTTTGTTATCCTGTTCTTGCTTTGATGTAAGGAAAAGATAGCAACAGAGTGATTTGAGGAATTCATCTGAATAAAACTTGATGTTCTGCTTGAGGCGAGTATTGCAATGTTGCTAGGTACTTCTGTGGGCTTTTCCACATATAAGATCAAGTGGTGTTGCAGGCTTCCCAGGTAAGGAACAGTAAGATGTTTGAAATTCAGGGAGATATTTCAGCTTTCATTGCTTCTGGAGACATTTCACTGTTGAAAAATCCGACTTTGGCAGACAAAGTAAGCAAGTGCTAAAACTGGAAACTGTTTCTAGATTAGGAGATCCTGGACTGTGTCTTAAGCTAGTTCTTATTTTGTCTTAATTTGTCTGTCTTGTGTTAGGTAAAATAAAGTATGTTACCGTTTTGATATCCTTGTAATATGCTGTCAACTAAGCAGTGTCCCTGCTGAGGCAAACAGTAAATCAGTGGAGCTCAAGGACAGACAGTGTGTGCATTTGGGATTTTAGTTCTGAGACAGATCATGCTGAGAAATGGATTTTTGCCCAGGAAGTTTGCCAGCGGGGGTAAGGAAACCAGGCGGTGGTGCTGGATCCTCAGGATCAAGACGATGCTTAACAAGTCCAACATGCCCCATTATGAGTGTCCATCCAGGGCAGCTCTCTGGGAGGGCTCTCTGCCATGGCTGTTTACACTGGAATGTTGCTTTTCACAGATAATACATCAATATCACTGTCAACAGTAGCTTCCTGTTCTCTGCAACAAGGCGAGCTGTGTGAGTGAACAGGAAGGAGAGCTGCAGCTTTTCCAAGAGGCTCTGGTGGTCAGTACCGTACAGATGTTTCAGAGTTTGAGCAGCTGGTCATCCCTGTAGTACCTGGACTGTTGTGTAGGCCACATGATAAAATAGCAGCACTATTGAAAAGTCTACATTTATATAGAAATTACCCCATTCTGCATTTGTCCATAGTATATGCAATTCCTAAAATGAATGTTATTTATCTCTCTTCTCTCTGTCCTGTGGTTAGTGTGGTACTCCACAAATACAGAATTCATAAAAATGTTTGATTATTTCCAGCTTCTTATTCAGTTTCTTTGCATTTCACTAAAAAAAAATGAGACTTAAATACAGGCTTTATAAGATCTTCATCCTAACTTATTAAAAAGCATTAACATTCCATTTACTGACTAATATCGGTTTCTCATTGAGTGCATAGGTGAGGAGGCATGGTTTGTATTTATCTCTTTCTAAAAGAACCTCATGTGTCTTTGGGAAGTGAGCATTTGATTATTTTGGAGTGCTTCTATTTAAGAACTAGTTACTGAAAAGATTATGAACCAAGCATCTGATCAGCTTTTGAGGAAGCTTGAGAGTGGAACCTTTCAGGAAATGTCCACAATCATTTTGAGGCTTTTTACTGCTCTCTTTACTCTATGCTGTTCAGATTAATAGCACTTGTGGATATGGGCATGCATTATCTGAAAGTCTCTATAATTGCAGAAACCATTTAGTTACTGCTTTTATACCCAAGTCATGATGGAGGTTTTCTGGGTGTCCCAAACAGAGACACAAAAATCCTTTCCTGTTCTGCAGTTGGCTGAAATGCCTCTTTCAAGCCTCACCATCTTGCAACTTCAGGGGATCTGACACCAATAGAAATGTGTGTCACTGGCTGTGGAAATTCATATTTGGAGCTGCACATCTTTATTTGGCAGAAGATGGGGATGATATGATTGCAACTGAGGTCGCAGCTAAGATAAGTCAACTCATCAACGTCTTAACTGCTGTCAGGTTGCCATGGAAGTGAGTGGCACTTCCTGCTGACACTGTCAGTGATGGCAATTGATTAATGGTAGTCCATCCTTGATTTCAACAATTGTTCAACACTTGATTTCAGATATATGAATTGGATGGACTGGGGTCAGATTTAGAAGTGTACTCTGCTCAGAAAGGAGATCTTTTTAAATCTGGTTAGCAGTTCCCAACATGGTAGATGATGAAATTGGTTTCAGGATAATTTCAGGGCACAGGACAGAATCCTGTTCTAGTTCACTGCAAATATAAGTAGCCAAGTTAGCAAAAATTATGGAAAATTTGAGGAAATTGTTTAGTGAATTCAACTATATTGGATGCCTCAAGCAGACATACATAGGTTAGCAGAACACCGAAGAACAAATGTCTGTTTGCCGGCATGCTGGAAATGTAGGGAGGTCCTGGCAGTCAGCCTAAATTCTTGTGTTTTAACAGTAGTACAAGATGATTTAAGTCCAGGATTTCACCTATAGCCTTCTGAGAGCACTGCTCATTCGATGTGATAAATCGTAAATTAGAAAGGCTCAGTGTGTGACTAACATGATAGGGGCATTTTCAGCAATTTTGCTTGTTCCTCATAAAATAAAGTGGCTAGTTTAGCATTCCTGTTCTTGAAGTATTACAGCTGATTGACCTAAAAATATGTAAAATAGCTGTAAACTCTAGATTTTCTTCTTAGCCATAGTAGAATGGGTAACAGTTCTCTATAAAAGAAACAATAGTGGCTTGATAGTTGGTCTAAAAATGTTGCCATATCATGTCTTTTCCCCCCCCGAATACAAATCACAGTTCTTCACCTTTGCCTTTAACAACTGAAATGTTTATCAGTTGAAATAAAGCAAGCCTAAGCAGAAAAAGAGCTATAGGATGATCTCAAGTACTTTTCTTGATGTGCCTCACAAAAATGTCTTGTTGTTACTGTGGTGATAAGGTTAGGCATGAGAACGGCAATTGAACAAGTGAGAGGCTGGTTCTTGCAAACTTCTTGCAGGGGGAAGGAAGCAGTGCCTTGGACAATCACTAACAATAATTTGGGAGAGTTCTTTTTAGGCATATGTTGCAATTTTGTGACATGCGTTGGTGAACAAAAGCTATTTGTGGTTGAAATGAGGGAAGAAGGAAAGTTGCCAGGGATTGCCTGAAGTACAATAGGTGACATCATAGCATCATAAATTCATGCAGAAGTAATAGTCAAGAAACTGAAATGAAAGTTTTGAGGAGGTCCTTCAGTAGGGCTGACCCAGCTTTCTCTGGAGTCAGTAAAGATCTTTCAGTTAATTTGAGGAGACCTGCGTCAAGTCTGGATGAACTCCATTTCTTTTCCCAGACAATGAAGGGCTGAGGTGAGGCTTCCTAAATGGGGAAAAATGTTAAATGGGCCATCAGAAGAATGAAATCACAGGATGTTTAAAACTTTTAAAGAAAGCCAATGAAGGTGAGCAGTAATGATCCTGTTTTTCCAGAGAGATGATAAATAGTCTAAGATTCCAAGAGACTCCTTCCTATGCTGTGTGCTGGCTTTTCTGGAGAAAGGTCAACAAAAATACTTAATATGCTAGTGCTGTGTTATTTTACAAGGGCAAACAGACCTTTTAAGTTTTTTTTCTGAAGTAAAATATAAATATCTTGCACATATCTAAACTGTTTCTCTCCTACCCTGAGGTCAAACTGAGCGAGGATTATAGTTTACTCTTTATTTTCCATATGAATGGAAAGCCGTAGACATTATTGACATTTCTAATGATGGGATGAATTTATCCCATTAGTTTTAATGCAAACAAGGTTAGAGCTGAGCCAAAGTACTGTAGATTAGCACTACAGAAGCAATAAACTTGTTCACAGAGCAGTAAAGATGCAGTCAATGAAATTCTTCTCTTGCTCCATCAGCAACCCAGAGACAGTTCTGGATGAGGAATGGTCAGCTTGTGAGCTTTAGCTGATGACAGTTTTGTTATTTTCTGTCTTCAGATATCTCAGCTTATGACAGAGACCAGTCGAGAGGGCCTGACAGAAGCAGCATTGAACCGCTACAATGCAGATAAACCCTCCTTGTACAGCTTCCCTGCTTCCCAGAGCACGTATGTCGCCAGTGAAGTATCCACAGGCACCTCGGTGGCAGCATCATTTTTTGCCAGGTAAGAGAGATTTCTCAGATTTTCCTTCTCTGGAAACATAATTTCTTTAAAAGGAGAAGATTCTGTAATATAGTGAAGAAGTGAGGTTGACAGACCACAGCACACGTAGCAAAACATGGCTATAGATATGGATGTATCACAGACTTATTACCGTGAAAATGTTGGTTAATCCACCTGTATGTATTTGTCTGTAAGACAGGGATGATACTTCTACCATTGTCTGTGAAGTATGTGTTCAACACTTGATTTGAGTTAAAATATGATTGTGGTCCCAGAATAATGCCTGATTTACTGACGTTTTTAGAGGGTGTATCCGTGAATAAGAAGGACCTAACCAAGTAATTTTCTGAGATAGGCAATTAATTGTATAGCTAACTGGAGGTGGATGGTTCTGTCTGGCAGGCAGCCTTCAGGCTTCTTTATTGAATTTTACTTCTATCTAGGGAAATTATCAAGATTTCTACTTTCAGACTAAAAAATTCAGGTTTCTGATTTCAGCTTATGTCCTGTCGTGCTGTTGAATTGACCTGAGGGTCTAAACTCAGACTTGGAACACCCTTTCTGTTGAATATTCAGCCAATGTTTAAAAAAAATCTCTATGAGAAAAAGTTAGTTAAGAAAATCTTATGGCTGTCTTTAGTGACTTGTTAGTATTTTTTTTTTAATGGTCATAGCAGCTAATAAGTGAAATATCCATTATCAACAATGGAAATTTTTTCTGTGCAGAAATATGTTCTTTACAGAACATAATCTTTTTAGCCCGTGTGAATCCTCATGTAACTGAAGAAGCTGAAATAATCCTTGTCTTTTAATGCTTTTCGGTAATTAGAAGATTTACTTGGGAAGAGTTGTTGAAGTAATGAAATAACAAGAGAATAAGCTATTTTTATAGCACTTCCACTCCAGCCTAGTGAGAGATCTGAATTTCAAAACACGGAGTGAACTTTTGAGTGAATGCCTCAGGCATATTCAGGTTAACTTCCTACGCTTTAAAGAGCCAACTATTAGTATTTCCACATGATTCTATTTTATTCTAAAGATAAATGGAAAACTTATAAAGTTGTTAGACTCTGTAAATCTGGAAAGAAGATTTTCCTCTCCTGTTTTTACTCAAAAGCATGAGGACTGCATATGTTCGAGCAGTGTGACACAATAAGTAAATCATGTAGAAGGATTAAGAGTAGCATTTAGAAGACCAAGTGAACATTGTTTGGAGCATCTCTGCCATTTTTTTTCTTTACAGATGTGATGCTGCAAAAGCAAATGTGAATGGTGACTGTGGTCTTGATTTGCTGCCTTTTTCTGTTTAACTGCAGGCAGTTTAAATTAAAATTGCTGAATGTACTCATCTAACCAGAGTGCAGATTGGGATTAGCACATATTTTAGCATGAATTGATTTATGAAGATGGCTTAACTCATTTGTTCTTCATTGTTTCACTGTTTTATGCTGAGAGAATTCATTTGCTCTTAATATACTCTGTTGAAATGCAAGAAACTAATTAAGTTTACTCTAAATCCCTAGTGTAAATCACAGTATTTTAAGAAGACCTTTGTTAGTTTCTAGTTTATGGTGTGAATCTCATGTTTAGGCTGTTTATTTTTAAACTGTATTTAGCAAGACAAACTGCTTGGTTTAGTTTGGGGTATTGCATAATTAGATTAATATCATGTAAGTCAGTTTTGTTCTGGACTTCAAGTTATATCATCTGCTTACAGTTTAAGCAGCAAATCCAAGTCAGTTGTTCACTGCTTGAGGTTTTAACAAGAAAATCCACACTTTTTTTCGAAATGTTGATAGCATTAATTTTTGTTTTGCATCTTATGTGTCTATTTGCGTTTTTGTAAAGTTGAGGTAAGAAGCATAAGAACCTACATGTATATTATAAAATACGAAGTAGAAGGCAGTGGTTGTCAAACTCATTAACATGGTGCTCTGTTTACAGTATAAAATGGTCATTTGTACCAGGCATATGAATTCTAAACTTATGCTTTTTCACATTGTAAGTGGCACATCGAGTAGCGACTACTAGCTATGCCTAATTTTTTGAACATGTGTCACATACGATGTTTTCATGGTCATTAAGTAAGAAATCATTACACAGCCAGTGAAATTTGGTAATGTGAAGCTGAAGTTGGAAGTAAAAGAGTAGAAAATATTCTTCTGAAATTTGAATAATGTCCCACAGTAAGTTCCCTAACAAGCAAAGCAAAACTCAGATGAGGCTCAGATATAAAAGCCATCCATCATCAGGAAAAAAAAAAAGCCCAATTAACTAAAATGCTATGGTATGGAGGAAATGTCAAGGCATCGATGGGAACTTTTGGCTTTAATTACTTGAGAAACATCAGGCGTGGAATACTGGGAGCTCTTAATTTTTCTGTTCTCAGGCACTATTAGTCCAACAGTGATACTGACTGGCCTACAGCTGGCATTGGGCCACCAAGAAGTGTCTGAAGGCCACAGTAACTCTCAATCTTTTGAAAAGCCAGGAGACTTATCAGTTCTCTCAATACTTAACTGCAATGTTTCATGATCTATAGCTGACAGATTTCCAAGCCAACTAAAAGGGCCACAAATTCTGTTAATTGTCATTTGTTGGTATATTGCTGCAAGAGAACTTATGACATCTCAGGATTCCCATGGGACAGTGTATGAATGCTTTAAAGGAACAAACATTGAAAACTGTCCCCAGTGCTCTGCTGGTAGGCTTATGAATATTACATGATACAAGTATGAATAATGAATTTCTAATGGTGATTCTGACATAGAAACTGCATTCAATCGATTGCACTTTCAATGACAAGTACCAAATTTGCTTTTCTGTTCAGGGCTGTCACTCATTTTTGCCTCAGATATCCTCCAGTCCATGCTAATTTAGCATCATCTTGCTTCTTACTAGTACACATTTGTGATTGAACTAATTCGTTTAGTGAACGCAAAATAATGGTAAGATTCTGTACTCAAAAAAGAATAATTTGCAGAGTGGTTTTGGATTTTTACATGAGTTAACTTTTGCCTCCAGTTTAGATCTTTGTCATAAGAAGCACTGCATTTTCGGGCCATCACAGTTTAAGGTGTACTAACCTCTTGCCTTGTGTCCTCCAAGCACAATGTAGGAGCTGGCTGTCTCCAGTTAAGGGAGAAGTATATGTCAGTTCTGATGCTGCCAAACAACTAAGAGAAGGACCTTCTGTTGCTTGTCTCACTGGTGCCTCTGTGAAGCTCTAGCACCTCAAAGGGCATTGTACTGAACCTTGTTCCTGACCATGCTGGTTTCTACATGGAGAAAATTTCTGTGAATCTGACTTCAGCTTTGGCCTGATGACTCGATAAATAAACCTGCCCGTCTGAATAAAACTTCTCTATTGTGACTGGGCTGTAGAGTTTCAATAGTGTCTAAAAGGGTGATAGCATGGTGCAGGAACTAGAAGTCAAAACTGAACCAGAGCCTTTCAGTTGTCCTTACAATACCTAAAGGTTTGTGGGATTTGTTCCTGGTTGACCCTGTCACAGTAAGCTTGCTTTCTCAGAGCGGAAAAACTTTTATTGCTTCAAGACAAAGGGAAACCATAAAAGCCCGTTTCTCTTTGGACCTCAGACAAAGGTAAAGATGTTTGAGGAGGGGATATTTTTAAATGGTAGTCTTGAAAGTTGTTTCGTGTTGCTGGTCAGGAAGTGTAATGGTGTCTCTTGAACAAAAGCCTGCCTCAGTCTAAAATCAGATATAGTTGTATTTGGATTAATTGAGCCTAATGGGAATATAGATAATCTTAAAAGTATCCTGAAAAAAATCTGTTCTAGGGATCATTTTCCTTGTGTTTATACAGCTTAAACACTAAGCAGGGCCACACAATGCTTCTGTTGTAGATGTAGGAAGGCATGTTTTCAAATGGAATGCAGAAATGTCCAGATTTTTAAAAAACTTTTTATTTTGAGACAAGATAAGAATAGAAAACCTTAGTTTCTTGTATAACTGACATGTAGCTACTCAGCATGGGATAAACTCTGGTTACAGTTACCACCATTCTTGGAAAAACTGCTGGTGACCCTTTCCGTGCTCATTCCCCATCCCTGTGTGGTTTGACAGCTGGGGAAGGAGGAGCTGAGGCAGCCCCTTTCTGTGAATGGATATTGTGAATGTTGTGTACAAAATACTGCTGAATGCTCCACAGACTTCCACTCCTCAATCCTTTTTGAATCTTTTTAAAAATTCTGGTACATATTGCATGAACTACAAAGCTTACACTATTTGTGGGACCCTCTTGTTAAAACTGCTTTGCTGTTTTGATGACTTAGTACTCCAAAGACCCCAGAACCTTGAATCTCATGCTTCGCTGTTTTTCTGCATGCTCGTGATAAACTGTCAGCTTATCACACAACTTTTCATGTTTGGTGTTTTTCCTTATAGGTACAATATTATGTGACTTTCGTTGAAACTTAAAATGAGCTAGTCTGTACAATCTTTCAGCTTATGGGGAAAATTTTTAAAGCCCAGAGGCTTAGAATTCAGAAACATCAGGGCTTTTCCTTGAGATTGTATGTTGTTTTAAATTAATGATACCATTTTAAGGTCCTGACTTGAATTTTTCAGAGGTCTGGTGGACATTCAGAAAAATGAACTTTTCCTAGCATTGCAAAAGAGGATTTGTGAGAACATGTGCAGCAAAACCATGTAAGAAACAGAGGCAGCAGCTGGCAGAAAAGGAAATGGGGTAGAGTGAGTATTCTTGCACCACAGAGCCCTGCTTTGGCTTGGGAAGCTCAATGTGAGAAACATTTTCTGTGTGGCTGAAGCATTACACTAGCAGATGTGGAGCCAGGTCAGGAATCCCCTGTTGATAACTCCTGTAATGTGTGCAGGGACGCTCAGGTCCTACTGAGAGACTCCTCAAGAAAGAGCCTGTAAACATTATCAGCCAGCAAAAGCTGCTTGTACCATGCTCTGTCACTTTCTGAAAAAAAAGTTCTGTTGAAGTTTTGAATGTTTTTAAATGGTCCTAACTGCAAATGACTCAGATGACAGTGTTTCTTCATGTTAAAGAATGGTGGACCCAACTGCTCTTTCAAGACATGCAGTGAATCCCTGGTTTAGGCACTGCTTCAGAAGTCCTTGGTCATAGAATGATAGGATAGTTTGGGTCAGAAGGGACCATTAAAAGTCATCTAGTCCAACCCTCCTGCAATGAGCAGGGACTTCTGCAACTAGATCAGGTTGCTCAGAGCCTTGTCCAGCCTGGCCTTGAATGTCTCCAGGGATGGGGCATCCAGTACCTCTCTGGGCAACCTGTACCAGTGTTTCATCACCCTCATTGTAAAAAATTTCTTCCTCATGTCTAGCCTGAATCACCACTCTTAGTTTAAAACCATTAGCCCTTTTCCTGTTGTAATACACCCTGCTAAAAAGTCTGTCCCCATCTTTCTTATAGGCCCCTTTTAAGTATGGAAAGGCCGCAATAAAGTCTCCCCAGAGCTTTCTCTTCTTCAGGCTGAACAACCCAAACTCTCTCAGCCTGTCCTTACAGGAGAGGTGTTCCATCCCTCTGATCATCTTGGTGATCTCTTCTGGACCCCCTTCAACAGGTCCATGTCTTACCTGTACTGAGGGCTTCAGAGCTGGACACAGGACTCCAGGTGGGGTCTCACCAGAGCAGAGGGGCAGAATCACTTCCCTCAACCTACTGGCCACACTTTTGATGCAGCCCAAGATAAAATTTGCCTTCTGGGCTGCAAGGACACGTTGCCTGCTCATGTGCAGTTTCTCATCCACCAGTACCCCCAGGTCTTTCTCCACAGGGCTCCTCTCAATCCCTTTATACCCCAGCCTGTATTGATACCGAGGGTGGTCCTGACCCAGGGGCAGGACCTTGCACTTGGCCTTGTTGATCCTCATGAGGTTCATATGGGGCCACTTCTTGAGCTTGTCCAGGTCCCTCTGGATGGCACCCCATCCCTCAGGTGTGTCAACTGCACCACTCAGCTTGGTGTCATCCTCAAACTTGCTGAGGGTGCACTTAATCCCAATGTCTATGTCATTGATGTCAAATAGCGATGACCTCAACATACTTGAGAGAAAATTATTTTCTGAGACATAGGTGAGAACATATTTTGGTTTCTTGCTGTCAAAACTATGCAGAACCTAACAGGATTTTCTTTCATTAGCTGAACAAACTAAATTTAACGGTTAAGTTGTGGTCAGTCTCTCAGACATTTTTAAATAGCTATATATTAACAACTCTGATCAGAATTTCTAGCCTTTTTTCCCTCATCCTATACTGCATAAGAAACATGTAAAAAGAAGAATGTTATGATAAAAGATCTGTAGACTGTCCTTTACTAGGAATGCTGGCAGCAAGTTTTAAAACATCTGTAAATCATTATCACAAATATTTTTACCTTCAAAGCCTGTCTTGGGTCTGACTAGTAGGGGAAATTTCAATCACAATGGTCTCAGTTAACCCGAAAGAGCATGAAACAAATATTTAAAATTGGCACTTAGGTTTGAGTGAACAACAGCAGCTGCTTTTTCATACTTGCTCAATATTAGTCAGAAAAGTAAGAGATCTGTATGCATAGTCACTACTTTTCTGTGTTCCTTATTGCTACGAGAGCCCTAAGTAACAGCCGCTTTCTACTTGCTGTTATTGGTGTTGTTTCACGTGTATAAAATAAATGCCAATCAAAAGGGAATTTTGACTTTGCTGAAGCTGAAGGCAGCTGGCAGATGAGGCATAAAGAATACTCTTTTTCTGTGGTTCAGTGTGAAAAAAACAAAAACCCAAACCCAAACAAACAAAACCCAAACAAGCAAAACAAAAAACCCCAACAAAACAACAAAACAAAAAACCACAAACCTAAAAATGTCATGGCAGGAAAGACTGTGTGAGCTACATGTAAGAATAACCAGTGTGTAGTAGTGGAGGCAATGATCTGATACAAAATAAAAAAATTAGGACTTCCGTGCCACATCTAGATAAGGGAAAGCAAATTTATCTGAATGATCTCTAATTTTGCATGGTAGTTATACCTTGGGTCCCTAACAATTTCCACTGATGTGTGGTGGTTTGTTTGTTTGTTTGTTTTCTCCAAAGCTGACACATTCCCCATGATACTTCTGTTTGAATCAGCTTATCTCTTTCGATTACAAAAGAAGTTTAGCAACAAGATTCTGGACTAGGTCTGTTCCTGACAGGAAGTGTGTAGGGCACATCTCTGAAACCATAGTGTCTGAATCTTTAGATACAGGCATGCTCCCGTTACTTAAACAAAAACTTAAAGTCTGCATTTTTAGACCTGGGTTGGAAATCTACTTGTGATATGTTTAATTTGGCATTGAACTGTAAACAGAAATCATTTGAACCTTTGTGCCAGTTACATCCACTATGCGTTGGCTGCAGATTAATAGCTTTTGTTCACAGCTTAAAGTACAGATAATGGACTTTGATTTTTAGACAGGATTTTGGGATTGATCCATGGAACTATAAAAAGAAATAAGCTAAATTTACCCTTAGATTATTGTAGAATACTATAGTTGCAGGCTTAGCCTCAAAGCACATGACTGATAAAATGCATGTAAATCCTCCTCATGTTCCTCGTATCGAAGTAATCACTTCAGATGTACAGAAGTGTTTACCTTAAGTTAACAAATATAGTCTTCTAGACTAAACATGTTTTTTTTGTTTGTTTGTTTTAAATTATCTAGAACAATGTAACATAGCAGATTACTACCTAGGAACAATTTATTGACCATTGAACAGAGAAATTAAAATTCCAATCTGTGAAAGGTACGTTACTTTGATGTTATGTCTGTATTGAAATATGCTGCACCTGCTTCTGTGCACTGCAGAAGGAGAGCGTTTTCTGATTTGCCCTTGCCCCACATATGGTAGGTTTGTATTGATAATAATGGCAATCACTGAATAATGTTGTTATTGTAAATGGTCATCAAGATTTGGAGTTTCTTGTGTAACTAGCCTTTCACAGTCTTGAGAAATGTTGATAATTTTCTAAGTAAATCTCCCCTTTCCTCCCTTCGGCTTTGAAGGGTTTTGAGATAGTATGTTGTTTCTCTGTCATGCAGTCTCCAAGTTCATCTTATAAATATCTGGTGCTGCAAAGCAAAGGACTGCTTAAGAGATTATTTTAAAATTATTTTAAAATCCCAAATAAGATTCATTATATTAATTTTTTCTAATATATTAATATGTTGCCTGAAAACCAGAATCTTAAAGCTTTTTCTGATTCCTGTAAGAATCTGTGGTGTTTAGTTACAACATTTTTTTCTATAAATTTGTGAGTGCTTTGCATCATTTTTGGTTTTACTTTATGTACACAAGTTCATGGACTTGCATTTAGACTTAATTTGCTGTATTATTTTTATATGATCGGTTATGTTCAGTCTTTAAATTTAAGAAAATCCTTTAGGAATACAATACATTCAAATGTGCTTTTCCCTCCTTTTGTCTGCTTATTTTCTCAAGTAGAACTCCATGAAAATTTTTGGTAACCATGGACGCTGCTAGCTAGTAAGCAAATGCTGTCCATCTCAGATCCTAGAGTCAATAACTGATTATATTACAATGAAAAGGGCTAGTAATGCAAACACCTACTTAATCTGCTTCATGCAATGTATGTGCTTTGTAGAACCCCTCGGCTTTGTGTAGCCTCCATCAAGGTAGAAAGAAGTAACCAAGACACTGCCTGTCTTTGCTAGCTAGCAATGGGTTTTGTCCGATGTTTCTGAGATGTTACCTCAGCTTAAAGTTTGCTTTCTCTGTTTTTAGCTCACTGATTTGCTGCTATTATAGCTAAGAAGCTTTAGACCTGTGAATGACTCTGCTGGCCCCATTCTTACTGCAACTCAAGTCTTACATGTTGTGTACTGATAAATGTTTTGCATTGCCAGAACAGTATTGGATGCTGATGTGATGGTACTGATTATTTTACTGGTTTGCTAAGGAAGGAGGCATTTTTTCATGGGTTTGTATTCCTAATTCTCATAGTTGATTTTGAGCTTGTATGGAAATACGTATGTATGTATGGAACCTGAACTCATGCTGCTCTCTATACACTATGCTAAAACAGAGGTAACTTCTTTTCTACTTCTCACCCCATCTTGTGATTTCCTGCTGATTTCAATAGATTGCAAAGGAGGAGGCTAACTAAGGGTGGGTTTGGTCTTCTAATTTCTAAGCAGGCTTTTGAGGTGCCAGGATACTTGCTTCATGAACACCTGTTCCCTGCCAATTTAGGAAAACTTAAAAGGAACTGAGGCTATTTCCTTCCCTCAGCACTGCCTTTCCTTGCACCTGACATGTACATTGAGAAAAATTGCTAGCAGCATATGCAGTAATCCGTCAGCACCTGTTAACAAAAACTCCTGGTGTTTAATCTTGCCTTTCACTCTTAGGGCAGTGGAAATAAAAATGGACAGCATTAATCTTCTGACTTCTAGTATAGTTGTGACTGCCAACTATAGTATAGGTAACTTCATGTTGATTTACTGTTTTGCATATTTCTTGCTTCCCTTAAACCTTGACATAAGAGTTCTGATTTATAGCGTCTCTATCTTGGCTTGTGGAGAGAGAGAGATGAATTGCTGTAGTTGCACTGTCTATAGCAGAAAATTATAAACACCACCAGTTGTTTTTTCCCTCTGTTTTTAACACCATCAAACTAACCTTCACTCAAAGAGATCATAAATCCATAGTAACAAGACTTTTTTCCTACACACCTGGAAGTTCAGAGTGGCAAACTTTTTATTCTGATTACTGCTTTCCTGTTACAAGAAGTACTGTTACAGTGTTGCCCCAGTGGCCTTGAAATTCCCGCTGTGATTTGCTGTGCCTGTAGAGTTCTCCGCTGCCTGCTCAAAGAGTCAGTGTTTTCTTAACCTTGAGAGCAATCTATTCAATCACCGAATGGCTTTTCCTTGCAATTACCAATGAATACAGACCATTTTAGTTTTCCTTGCTCATAGAACAGAAACTCCAACAAGAAAACGGGTTGAAATGTTGAAGTATTTGTTTATTGCCAACTAATTTAGCGTTAGGTAGATAACTGCCAATTGGGCTTGTATATATGCATCTTCGTGATATGGTTATAGAATATGATATGACCACGCTATACCTGTGTATGTGACTAGGTGGATTGTAGCAAGTAGAGATTTAGAACCTCACCTCTTTGGTCAGCTGTGGATTAAACATGATGCCCATCTTACAGCTGCTGTCTGTTGGCATATTTCAGTCAAAACATTGGTTTAGTCTCTTCCTAGTAACTCAAGTTCAGGATTACATGCATACATTGCATGCAGGACTGGGGCTCCAGAGCTTTGGACCATGCGTCTTGATTTGACAAGACTAGATGCCTTTCAGGAGACAAGCCTGTTAAAGGAGGAAACAAAAAATGAGTGTACACATCTAGGAAAGAAGTAATTACAGGAGCATCGCAGCTAACAGACATTTTCCCCTGTGGAGGTATTTCTTCAGATTTCATGATGCTGGGTTGTAGCTTTAGAGGTTTTCTTATGCTTGAGGAATTCTAGAGGCTTTTTTCTCAAGTGTATTTTATGTTGTATAATAAAGAATTGGCAGCGATTTCTTCAGTCGAAGTGTTGACAGGGTCTGCCTTTTGTATTCCGCTGTCTATTTTCAGGAAATCAATGGAGACTCAAATCTTTTTACATCTCTATTCTTCTGGTTAAAATTGGTTAATGGATTCAAATGTCCTTGTAAGGTATAGACAAAGAGATTTACTTGGATTACATATTAGTCATCCTAATTTCTTTGAATAACCAGACTAAAAACTGCTGATAACTAGTGAGGCAATCTTTGGTTTTATTATCCCAACAGTCATGAGAGAGAGGAACCAAGCTAGTTTCTCTGTTGTGAGAATTACAGCAATAACCTCTCTAAATCTAAGAAGGAATGCTGAATAAGTGAAAACTGTGGAAATCTAGCCAAAGACAGAAAAGACAATATTAGCAGAAATTATTTCTATTTTCTCAGTACCTCTTTGTATGCAAATACAGGGAGAAATCAGTAAGCCTTTCATTAGAAAGGAAAAAGTACACAGAGAGAAATGGTACAGCATTGTGTCTCATGTTCAAGCCATCTGTAAGCAAGCTGAGTTACTAACCTGTGCAGGATGGAGAATATCAACACTATATGGAAGTTCAAAATTGCCCATTTCTGCTTTTGCTTTTTATTACTGAAAGAGAAATGAGTGTCAATCTAAAGTTTCTTGTTGCAATAGCTATTCCTTTTCCAGCTCTACTCTTTCACCGTGTTTGTCTCTTCCCCCAGCAGCATTAACCTTTTATTAAAACAGAGCTACTTTAATTCAGCTCTGTGAGTATCTGACTAGTTGTGCAAAGTGAAAAATGTCTGAGTGATGCCAAACTTTGTATTTTTAAGTGTGCAAGATGTCACTGTTGAGACATTCCCAAGGGACCGTCCTTTAGTTCAGGCCAGTTAATTCGCCTCGGACTTCTTGTTTGAACCTTGCTTGTTCTGATTTATTTTGGGTGTCTCCATAGAACACCATAGTAGAGCGTGTGCTCCAAACCTGGCATTTCTGTAAACCTCAACTGTTAACTATTACAAGTGGGACACAAATCATGAGATAAAAGGTAATTCCTTGGATCTTTTGATTTGTAAGAGTCTTTAGGTTTCATACACTCAGATGCTTGGTGTCTATGTGTTTTGGTTTTTGTTTTGTTTGTTTGTTTTTTCTTCCTATATGCATGAACGTTAGAACTGGGCTTGCATGATGAAAGCTGAGAAAAATAATCCTATGATATCACAAGTTGAAGAGAAGCATTCTTTATTACAGAACTCATGAAATAATGTTGAGAGCTGATAAGAATGAGGAATACATACATAGATACATCTTCTGAATCAAGCTATGCATGAGAATGGAACTAGAAGGAAGGAAAACAAAATGAAACTCTGAAAGGGAAACAGAAATATTTAATTAAGTCATGGAATTCTTGGAGCACCAGAGAGCCAATATGCCACTATTTAAGGAGAGTTTAGTGGAACAATCCAGACCTCCAGGAATAATACTGGGCATGACACCAATCCAGGGCAAACAGGAAAACACCTGTGAGGGGATGCAATTAAAGAAAAAAAAAAAAAAGTGAAAAATTTTGCCAGTAAGTTTAGGATTATGGAAAACTGGTGTTGGCCATACTGTTTTGAAATATTTTTCCTGAGGTAATTACATGTTTAGTTAATGAAGTACAACTGATACAATCTATGTGGATTTCACTGAGCTATTTGGGTTAACACTCTGAATTCTTGATGAATACATTACAGCAATGTGAAACAAATTGGGAATGCATTAAATAGACTAAACTAGATGAGATTATGTATTATGTTAAATGATTCTGCTTGTGTTGGGATTCTGTACAGAATGCCGTGGGGCACCAACTGGAAAAAATATTGTTAAACTTTTCAGGTGGTGTTGGGAAGGTTGTCAGTAAACAGGTTGCTTAGTCTTCTGGGCCAACAATAGATGTTAAATCAGTGTCAAATGTCATAGCATAAATCTAGTAGTAATGAACATAGACCATGCTTACAGAATATTGGCTTATGTACTGAGAAGCGCTTACTGGAGAGGATCTGTGTGTCTTGGTTAATTAGTTGCATGTGAGCACACAGTGGGACACTGGCTAGGAGGACTAATTAAACTTTTGAATATCTGTAAGAATAAGAACATATTAAGAGAGACAGGGAAGTTACTTTAACTCTGCATTTGGAATAGATGTGACCACTCTTAGTATACTTTGTGTAGTTTTGATGTTTGCAGTCGAGAGATGCTGAAAAAATGGAAAAGCCTCAGAGAAGAGACACTAAGGTGATTAAAAGTTTGGAAAACATGCCTCCCAACAGCTTGACTTTAGTTTATCATGTGGATTTAGAGAGATGTGTTGACAGTGTGCAGGGAACAGAAACGTGATACTAGAGGGTTCTTCAGTCTAGCAGACAAAAGCATGTCAAGATGTAATGGCAGGAAGCTGAATGTAGACAAACTCAGAATCCTAATGAAATGTGCATGTTTAGGAAAGGGCAATGACCTGCTGAAATGAACAAGAGTATCAGAGAGTTCTCTTTTAGTGCATGTTTTTTAAATTAAACTCGATATTTGAACAAAAAAGGCTGTAGTTAGCCACAGGTTGAGGGGCTTTAAGAGATTTAATGTAGGGAAGATCCATCACTTTTGTTATGCTGGAAGTTACACTAGAGAGTCACAATAGTCTCAAGAATCTGGGAAGATGTACTCACTTGTGTGTGAAGATGCAGCAACAAGGAATAGTATTTCTGCTCCTCTTTAGACACCAATGAAGTAACAAAGCACAAGAAAAAACTGCCATGAAGGAGGGAGCAGACTATTCAATTCGTTAATTTAGCTAAAAATGAGTAACGAGTAAGTCTTTCCATTGACATGTTGGTAGGTTTTTTGGTGTGTTTGTTTATTTTGGTTTAGGGTTTTTTTGTTTGTTTTTTTTTTGTCAATGAACTTCAGAAATGTTTGTGGGTTTGGTTTTGTTTTGTTTGTTGTTCGTTTGGTTTTAAACTGCCAGTATCTGGAATTTCCATTTTTGCATTTTTATACAAGATGTGGGAATCTTTGTTTCTTTCATGGATTCTCTGGCCATACATCTGCTGTAGTGGTGAATTGTTTTCCTGCTCTTTTGAGAATCCATCCATTTCTTGTCTGTATCAGAAAGCACATCAATATATATCATTTAAAAAACAAAACAAAACAAAACTTCCTGAAGTTATAAATGCTTTAGATCTTCCTTGGATTGAGGATGGCAGTCAGCAAAGGTGATGGACATTCATTGCTGACAGAAGTAGATCAGTAAAAATCATATGAGTTGGAGAAGAACATCTGAATATTTTGACATATAATTTAAGTGGAGAAGTTAGCAGCCAAAGCTGAAATAAAAAACATATTGTATCTGAAGGCAAAGGCTTTGGGGCAAATTTCTGTGCTTTAAAATTACTGGGATGAAACCAAGGCCCAAAAAAAAAAATTCCCAGCTGTTCCACTCGATGGCTCATAAAATCTGAATAAAGTCCTTCAAGGGCTTTTTTTATAGGGAGAGACTATTTTTTTTTGTGTGTAGTTACAGCAGCATCTGTTTCCCATCTCTGGGAATTCAGAGAATCCACAGGCACCGACATGCTGTCTGCTGCAGAGAAGCTCTACAACACAGATAAATGGTTCAGACAAGTGCTCAGTATGTAATGTAATTGCCTGCAAGCTGGAAAGATGTTGGTGTTTGCTGGGATGAGGCAAAATCTGAATCAGTGAAGTTTGATTAACATAAGCAATAGGAGCAGCCCTTGCTTAAAATTTCCTTTGTTCACCTGTGAAGAGTGGACTGATAAGCCAGCAACACCTGAGTCAATAGGATTAATCAGACAGAGAAGGTAAGCAAGGCATACCTAAACCAAGAGAAGTTGGTGAGTTTTTACAGAGCCTATATCCTTCACAGAGGGTTCAAACAAAGGGATTGGTAAACTGATTTTCAACAAATTTGAGCAGGAAATATAAAGGGCCTTTTATGAATAATCACATTGGACTTAGTAACCATTGAATGCAAATAAAAGCAGAATTTGTCTCAGTTGTTTCTGGTTCATCATGTTTGTCATTCTACTGCCTTATCCTTTCTACAAACAGGATTTGTGTGTAAGAAGTAATCACATTGTTATCTTATGTGAAATTATATTGCATCATGGTAAGAGATTGTTAGACATTATTGACATCTGGTATCACAGAAAGCAAAATCTTCAGGATGCCTTGAACGTGGCCACAGACACAGCACTGATTTTCTGGCTTATATAGCACTCAGCACATTGTTTTTGCTTAACAAGTAGTATGATAGAGAAAATAGAAAGGGCATGCAAAAATTTAGCTTCTCTTATGGCTGGAGGTGGAGTTGACCTCAATAATAGTCAAATATGAAATGTATTTAAGTACAACTCAGTGCCTGAATGAAGTTTACCATCATCCCAGGATATCTGCTTGTGCACATGCATATACAGAAGAGGTGATAGCAGATATCCTTTGTACCTGAGGGACTCACCACTGTACTGTTTGTATAGTAACCTAGAAGTTAGTGTATTTCTCCAGAAAACTGGAGAACTGGATTTTAGGCATCCCTGAACCTGGAAAGAGTCAAAAATGACAGCTCATGCAACCCAAAGGAAAGTTTTTAAATAATACACAGGGGTGGAATTAGGTGCTCACTCCAATGATGTCAGCTGAAGATGCTCCACTGTGTAGGGAGGAATGTGGGATTCCCAGGGACACTGGCCGTGGGTGAGAGGGAGCAAGCCCTTCCCTAGACCTGGTGAACAGGGCTGGGCATGTGCTGTAGCTGCTGTTGTCTTCCTCCAGTAGCCCCATCTAAAAGAGAGGTGCCAGTCTTTATGTGTGACTTTGTGACTACACCCAGAAAGAAATCTGGGGCCCTTTTTCACACAGGCGCCTAGTTCTGTGCTACAAAAGTGCTGTGGTCTGGGATAGAGACAATATTTCAGAGATGTCTGTCTTCAGCATTTCCTATGGGTCAGCTTATTTGTTTGCAGCATGCCAAGCTGGGGTGATGTTGACGAAAATGCTTGAATCTTCCTACACTCTGTGCATAGAAATTAAGTACATAAACTGAGGTTTTGACTTTCCCATTGATAGAGTTGATAAGAAATTGCCATGCCGAAGGATGGCATAGATCTAGGCTGAAGTTTACACCCGAATCTGAAGAGTATGTTCAGACTAGAAGCTTCACGTTTAATTTGCATTACAAATAACAAGTACATTGTGAATACAACAACCATGTATTCCTAGAATACAAATTTCAAAATTTCAGGTTTCCAAGAGCACTAAAATGGGAATGATTCAGGAGTCTAAGTCCTATTTTCAAAAATTATTGAAGCATTTCTGAGCTTAAGTAATGGTGACTACCACTGGAATCTACATTCTTGTACATCTAAGTAACTTCTAAAAATTGTACCTGTGAAGGGGTTACAACTTTTTCAGAATTTCCAGGGGGCAGATTTTACAGCAGCTGTCTCTCTGGTTCTGCCATAAAGCACTATTCCTGTATTTTGAAAATTTTGTTTATTTTTATTTCCTAACAAATAATTACACTTAGACCCCGAACACATTATATAATATGTTAGCTCCAAGGGACAATATCCTAAATGAAAACAGATCTTTTTCTTTTTCTTCATGCCAGCTCTTTGTTTAGTAGTATGGCAATTGCACACACAGATCCCAGATGTTCATGGAAACAAAATTCCTCTTTAATTTACTGCAGAATCTGGTTTTATCCCTTGCTGGCTTTGTGTTTGTCAAACACACAAATGTTTGAAGCCTTATACTCGAATATACTATAGTAGTATCTAGCATGCCTTTTAAAAGCTAATGTTTGTAAAATCACAGAATAATTCAGATTGGAAGGAAGACCCGGAGGTCACTTAGTCCATCTCCCTACTCAGAGCAGGCCTAGTTATACCAGGTTGCTCAGGGTCATATCTCATGTAGCTTTGAATATCTCTGGATAGAGTTTCTACAACTTATGTGTCCCTGTTTCAGTGGTTGGCTATGCTTCTGATTTAAAAACAAAACCAACTTTATATATAAATTTGAATTTCCCATGTTGCAATTTGTGTCTTTTGCCTCTCCTCCTGTCCCTGTGCATCTCCGTGCATGAGTCTGGCCCGGTCTTCTCTAAACCCTCTCATCAGTTGTAGGCAGCACTAAAAGCTCCCTGGCAGCTGCTCAAGGCTAAGTAAATCTGGTTCTCTCAGCATCTCCTCATACAGTACATGCTTTAGCCCTGACCATCCTGGGTGTTTGTCTTGAAGGACAAAGAGATCATTGTCTCACCGGAAAGAAGATCATGGAGATATGCCTTCAGTGAGATGCTGTGCTAGGTGTGTAAACTGCTTATATCGGAAAACTGCTGTGCATGTTGTTCAGCTTTGCTTGGACTGGTCTTAGAGATCACACTCAAAATCTGAACTTTAAGAGTCAGGTTTTAATCTCTGAAGCTGAATATATTTGCCATTGCTTTTACCTGAGCAATAGTCAGGGAAGAGTGAACTGATTACATATTTGGTAAGAAGATATAGGATTTTGGATTTTAGGTGTAGTAATTTCTACAGCCTGTGTTTTCTCTGCTCTTCTTGTAGTGAATATGGGTAATACTGTGGAACACCCACAGTGGTTCATTTATATTTGCTTTGCAAAGTCTTTGGCTGGAAGTCAGATGGCATTGACAGCCTGTGCCTCTGTTTCACATTCTAAGGAACTGTTAAATATTGATGTTTCATGGAAAAAGCCATCATCACAGACTGTACCGATTTGGGCACCAGATGACTGTGCCAGCCACAAAAGGTGTTTTGCCTGGAGAGTTTTTTTTGTGTGGGTTGCTGCTGTGGCCTAAGGGGCATGAAAGTTCAGCTAATGACAAGGTCTTGTCAGGTGCTGCAGGGCTGGTGGTTCCCCATAGGGGTGGCAGGGCTGGGCAGCCAGGGCCTGTCCCACCGCCCAGCCGGAAGTAGCCAAGGGACACCAGGGCAGCCCCAGCTCTGCACATCGGGCATGTCCCTGGGAATGGGAGGGAGATGTGGGCCTGGCTTGGTGTGGCCCGTGGCAGGACAGGGTGGTGGGGAGCTGGCGACGATCTCTGCTGTGGCATTGCTGGGGCAGGGACTGATGTCCTCAGGGGCTGACATGGCTTCCTGGGCTATAGGCAGGTGTGGGGAGGACTGGAGGGCTGGGCAGGACCTGGAAGGACAATGGGTGCCCTCAGGGCCCTGACAGACCTAGAGTTGGGGCTGGACTTGGGGAGAAGGGCAAAGCCTGGACCTGCAGTGGGTGGAAAGTGAAACAGTGCAGGCTGCGAAAAGGTTTCTCCTCTGTGAGGTTGTTCATGTAGGCCTTGGTGCTGGGGGAGCTAAATCTTAGCCAAGGCCTGTGATTAGGGTTAGAAAGTGAAAACCCAGAGCTGCCTCTGGCAGGGGGCTGCAAGAAGATTTGCAGAGCAATTTGGCTGAGGATCTGATTAACACAGGAGAGGGGAGGAACTGCTGCAAAAATTACCAGACTGTGAGCATCTATCAGATTCTCAGAGCACACCCCAGTCCTGTGTCTGTAGCATATGAGAGATAGGCCAATAATTAGACTTGTCTGAACTGTAATTTTTGTTGGATTGCTCAGTTTATTCAGCACTTTTTGTTTTTACACAGGAACTAGTATAATTTCAAACTTCTTTTGACTCCCACTATGGAGAGTCAGTAGAGATGAATACAGGAGTGACATTCATCTCCATGAGCCTTACTGCATTGGCAACTAACTAGTACCACGCTAATTTTCTTATTGCTTCAGCTACTAGTGAAAGAGGGAATAGGGAAGAGTCAGGAAATTCAGCCCAGGCAGAGTTCATTTTGCACACAAGCCAGAGAAAAACAGCAGCAAGTGCTAATTATGGTTTTTAAGTCAAGCATTTCTTCTTTATGTGTCTGTTTGCAAACATCAAATTCTCTCCGCACCCACATAGTTGGAGACACAAAGATGACACTGGAGCATGAAAATACTTACTTGTCTATAAACTGATGTCAGACTTTCCTCCTTAGTATGGGTATTAGAATAGGGGACTGTTTAACTTGCTCAGTGAGCATCTCTTGACTGGTTGGATCTATCTAGTTTTGCCCAACACCTTCAGGCCTGACAAGGCGCAGTGGTAAAGTGCTCACAGAGAATCCCTCTTCACCCTTGATTCTCTTCTTCCCTACTTTAGGGAGGCTGCTGTCTTCTGACCATTGCTTTTACATTTTTATGAACTCACAAGTCTTTAGACAGTGCACCACATTGTCCAGAATAAAATTCCAGTTCAATAGTAGGAATAATGTTTTTATTTAGAATTTCTCTGTAAAGGGAAAATTCATATTACCTTTCTTCATTCTTGCTGCAAAGTTGATGTCGCAGTACCTGGTGAGTTGCATTTGAGCCTGTGAGACCTGGTTGGTACCATCTCTTCCCTATGCTCTGCTTTCTCAGGAGGAAGTGAAGGAACACAGAATACTCCCACCAGGCTCCTGGTCTGGATGCCAGCACAAAGGGCTGAGACAGCTGGAGGGACAAACTGCTGGGTTAGGGAGAGCTACCTGGCTTGGAGGTCAGGTGAATAAGCAGAGGAGCTGTGCTCAGCTGTGAGAAGACTAGAGTCTTATCCTGTAATACATGTATTCTCTGGAAATGTTTGGGGATGTTCTGATTCCCACTCCCTTCACACCTGGGAGAATACAGCTCCCAAGAAATTGTAGTCCTCTGGCCGTGATAATTCCCTTTCTTTTACCAGAAAGTCTGATAGAAGAACAAAGCATGGTCAAGTAAAGAAGAGCTTTAAAAATCCTTAGGAACAAACAGAGGATGTGGTATTATGTGTTCCCCTATGTAAGCTAGGTCTTGGGGATTCAAGGGCAAAAATCTGTAGTCTCCAGCTCATTCCTCTGTGCTTTGATAAGCAGAGAATGACTTTTTTTTTTCCTATTTCTTGGTGCTTCTGCACCACTTTCAGTACATTGACTTGAAGTTCATAGTTTTCATAGTGATATGGCCAACAGCATTTCATTGGACACCAATGCAGATGTCTAACTGTTTGATCTTTACTGATTCATATGATACACCCACCTCTGAAGGTTTCCTATGGCCTATGGGGATTCTTCTACCTTTTGTGTTTCCCCAGTTGTCTCTCCCAACTCATCTTACTATTTGCTTTCCCTCTCCATTTATTGTTCCTTGTCTCCTTCTCCGTTGGTATTTGCTTCCATATGGCTCTTAGTTCATTAACTTTAGGGCACCGAGAATCATTTTTTGCTGTGTACTTAAATTGAATTCCTATTCCTCAGCTACCCCAGATGCTTACTGTTGCCCTGGTTTGGCTCTACACCTTCTCTTTGATTGTGCTAATGAAACTGTGGGCCTGCTCAGCATGCTGCATCAGTGAATGGCCAACATTAAGAAGAGCCCTACAGCAATGTTATGGTGTGGTGGTGGTGTTTGTTGTTTTGTGTGGTTTGTTTGTTTGTTGTTTTGTGTGTGGGGTTTTTGTGTGTGTGTCTTTTTTTTTGTTGTTGTTTTGTTTTGTTTTAGTTTTTTTTTACCCTGAATCATCCAGTGATCTTGTTTAGAGCACTGTACTACAAATGGTTGTTTCAGCACAGCTGAAAGGGGCAAGACATTGTGGTGGAGGGTAAAATTAGAGCCTTGTAGGAGAGAAGGGTATTATCTTCAACTGCATTCTAACTACACTGTTGCAGCTTCTAAGGCATGAAGATGGAAAGATATCACATGCCAAAACATATGTTATTTCATAAAAGCAACACAAACATTTGGGTGGGTATTTGTATGTCTCAAAACAAAAGTGCTACTTGTAAGGGACACGTGCCTGTTCCTCATGTGGTGTGGGGCTTCTCACTCCTGCTTTGCATCCCCCCACCAGCTCTGTCCGCCCAGCACCCATTCCCATGAGAAGCTCTCTGCTCAGCCAGGCAGGTTTGAATTGCTTTGCTGGGACTGAACAGTGAACTTAAAGGTAGATGATGCTTGGTTTTGATCTACAGTTCCTACAATGCAATTTGCTGTTTTTTCAAACTGCTCTACCATTTTGAAAGCACACTGTTGCTCATGGAGATCTAGTTATACACCTTGTAAAACAGAGCAGCATATTGAAATTAATAAAGATGAATTAATAAAGAATTAAAAGAAGGCAATATAATTAATGGCAATCGACATTAACTTATGTGAAATATTAATGTCTTGTCAAAATGACTTGTAATCTTATTGAAAAGAAATATCAAGTAGAGTTGATTAAATATAATTACACTGATGTGAAATTTGGTAGCTGAAGACTCTTAAGTCTACTGGATGTGTAAAGACAGGCACTGGCTAGGAAACAGACTCAGAGTTGAAATAAGGTCTTTTACTATGAAGACAGTTAAGTATGGCAGATTGAAGACTGGTAAAAGCTTATTAATGGTGACTCTGTAAATGTGCAATGCAGAGCTGTGGACTCTTACATAAGAGAGCAACTGTGGCAGTCATGAAGCTCTCAGAAAGAGCTGAGCTGAGAAGCCGTGCGCTCTGGGGAACAGTGGAGCACTGTATGTGCTTTTCAGTGAACAGGCATTTATGTTAACATTTATGAAATACTCAGTTTGCAAAAATGTTTTTCTAAATGTCTCTTAATTGCAAAAATTCTCAGTTGTAAGATTATGGATCTCACTCTTCCACCTATTGTCATGATGTGCAGTGCTTGATACTTGACTTCTCTTTTTTATTTTTGAGTGATGCTATTTGTATAGAAACTTTCTGCTGAATATGAACAAGGTACATACCAGTTGCACAAAAAAAAATATATCTATATAAAAAATCGTATATCTAAATATGTGGTTACTGCCACTTTTTAGTTACATTAAATAGTACCATCTACTAATGCACCATTTAAGTCTGTGGAAAGATGTTGGTCTCAGTAAGACATGGTATTTGAGCTTCATCACTTTGAGAACAGCCACAAGAAGTGGAAGTGTTCTGCCTCAGGATAAACCTGAGGGAAATTGAGCTTGGGAGAGCTGTGGAGATTCCTTTAGGGCACAATTCCTTCCTTTCTAGGTCAAACCTAAAATCTTGTAATTGACTTCTGACTGCCTTCCAACATCATGTTCTAATAGCCTTTAAGCATTTCAGTTGCACCGACTAACACAAAAGGGATAAGAAGTCATAGAAATAATCCCTTTCTTCCACCTTTCTATCTGCTCCTTGCCTACCTGGTCTGGTGCAAAAGAATCAGTTCTGATGAAAATAATTTTTTTTTTATATATATATATATTTTTTTTTTTTTTTCTTTTTTCCAAAAGCTT
>VWYH01007504.1:582362-680131 GCA_013399365.1 Pampusana beccarii
TTTCTTTTTTCCAAAAGCTTTCCCAGCAGAAGAAATCTCCTGTACTGAATCCTGACTTTGCATCAGTGTGAAGCTAGTTAGATGACCTGCCAAGAACAAACCCAGCATAACTGGTCTGCACTGACTGGGAGCTATACAAATGACAGACTGTCTTAGTGTGACAAGAGGAATTTGAAACACAAACTGTAATGTTCAAACATGCAAATTGATAGACTTGCTGTGTTGTTTTGCTTGGTATGATTGTCTTTTATGAGAAGGTTCCAAGGGAGGGGAGTCAGCCTCTGCTATGCCCTTCATAGCTAGCAAACTTAGCACCTCAGTGTCACACCACTCAGGATGGTGGGGGGATTTTTTTTGTTTGTGCTTTTTTTTTCTCCTGCTGTGATAATAAATATGACTTCTACTCATCTGTAGTATGAGCAACTGTGGCAGATGCACTCGACCCACCCCCCCGCAGCCAAACCAGCAGCAGTTTGGTCCAGACTCCAGAGGTTCAGACAGAAAAAAATATATTTGCCTGTCAAACAGTTTAAGTCAGTTTTGAACCTAGAAATGCTCCAAAACCTTTCTTCATTTCAGTTTTTAATAAATCTAATGGTCTGAAGTACCTCAGAAGTGTCCCGTCTATCTCTGGCAAGGCTCTTGTGTGCCTCTCATGTTTCCAAATGTCGTGCCCCACTTCACCTCCCTCTGGTCACTGCCTACATTACCCAGCTGGCAGAGTGCCCTCCACAAGGATCTCAGCAGAAGTGCAAGAGGCTGGGCCTCTACTGGGCCTCTGTCAGACCATCAGAACTATCCTAATTTCTTATGTTGTATGTGGAGTAGAGGCCAATGGAGATGTCAACTATAAATTATTAGTAATAATAATTAGCTGATAAAATCTTAGTCCATATTGATATTGATGGGAGTCTTGCCATCAGCTTGACTGGTCAAGTTTTAACCTAACAAAGAGGGCAAACCTGTTTGTCTGTTGTTTCTTAGTCCATGAACAGTAAGATGATTGTTACAGAAGGGTGCTGTAACCAAACAAGGTGACTGATTTCTAACAGTAGAAAGGTGATGTAAAATGTAGTTTTGTCATTATGGCTCATTCACCATGCTGTGGGCCCTGCCACTGGCATCAATGAGGAGTTAATGGAATGATTAAGTCCTTCCTTGGTACTATAATACCTCAGTTCACATGTCAAGTTGCATGTGTCTGTCTTTCAGCTGAACTTCATACTGGTCTTGCATTATTGCCATCATTGCCCTGCTATTAGTAGTTCATGATTCAGAAGATCTCCTGTAAAGATATGTTTTCTGAACTTAAAAGGATGTGAAACATGCAAGTTCATAAAATGTTTTTGATTATTTTGCCAGCTCCTCAGTTGCCTATAGAAGATTTATCCCTTCTTTTTCAACTGAATGAATTAAAATAATCAGTAATCAGCTCAAAATTGTACATGGGTTCAATTTTAATCTTCTTTAATTGCCATAAATCTTCATTCTTGGTGTTTCTCAAGTAAAATCAAGAAAATTAATACTTGTAGTAAGAGGATTTTTTTCTTTTAAATATAGCTCTGGACAAAATTGTACCTCTGGAATAAATGTGCAGTTTGTCCAATGGTATTCTGTACTTGTCTCCAAAAGAAAGGAGCAGAAATGTTCCATCTGGACCCTGCACTTCAAGAGTTGCAATAAAAATTTATATTGCTCTAACCTCAACATGGAAGAGTAAATATGCTGTGTTGAAATCTATTTCTTTTAATCTCTTGGTAGCATGCACATATAGAGATATTCCTGACAACTGTATCAACCACACTCTTAAAAAATATGAACATGCTGAAGTTTTTTAAAAAATGCACGTTGTAGTTTGTTTTAATAAATAGCTGTTCAGTGTGGGAATGTGTTTTCTTTACAGAAAAAAGCTATTAATGGCTTTAGTATTTCTGTTTGATTATTTTTGTCTTGATTTGAAGGTTTTCGAATAATTTCAAGAATGATTTCAAAGAATAGACACCTGATATCAGGAGAATTAAACTAGGGCAAAATTTGAGCCAAATTTCACTTCTGCATAGTATACCAGTGCAAGCACAGACATTGTTAGATATGAGTTATCATCCTGGAGTTTTGATCATGAGGATGAAGAGGCTGATTCAGTTATCTTTGAATCTCATGGTTTGTAACTGGCAGAACATCCTTCAGTGTGGCAGCCCTGGTGTGTGCAGGCATTACTCCTGGTCTTTGACCTGGGTGAGCGTCACCTCAGAAGCATCTTTTACATGAAACTTTCAGCAGTAAAGTGTGCTTGGGTTTACATATTGGTATATGTGCTTATGCTGGGGCTGTGGGTGTGGAAAAAAAAATGCGTTTTGCTTCTGTGGAAAGTGAGTAAACGTTTACTTATTAGAGTAAATTCAGAATTTTTAATTGAATAAATATAATGCATTATTTTGGACAGTACATGGACAGGTGTTAGTGATCCAGCTCCAACTGAAACTAATAAAAGTCTTCAATATGATGGAAGCTGGGTCAAGTTCTTTGTAAGGTGTTTGATAGCTGTTAGGTGATATCACTTTTACATTAACATCAACAGATATTGCACTACTTTGGATAAGGTAACCTCTTAGCTCAGGACTTCATTTTCTTTCTGTTTTAACCTACACAAAATAAGTCTTCCTGTACTTGCAGAAAAAGAATGCTTTAACTCTACAGAAACTTTGTAAAAGAACACTCTCTGAGCCTATAGCTGGGGATTAACTGGATGCCAGACAGGTTGTTTAGATAACAACGTAAGAAGAATTGTATTCATTAACTCCATATTCCTATTAATCAAATTTATTTTTTCCTCTCTTTTTGGCATTTGGCTCATAAATTTTACACAATGTCATGGGCCACTGGACAGTCATTGGAGTGCAGCTTGCTCTGAATAAATGATGCTGAACAGCATTAGGCAAGCCTTGTTCCTTTACAGAGATAATTTTAATTAAATTTCAATTGACCTAAAAAAAAGGAAATAAACTAATCAAAATTATTAAGAGGTATTTCAGTTGACGTAATCTGTTAGTAAGAAAGAGAGAAAATCAATCTGCCGCAGAGTTTTCTGCCACCATTTGTACCTGAAGTCTTTGTGTTACGATCTCTATTGACAACCAGAGGGGATGGAGTTACCTAATCAGTAGTATCAAATCAATACTTTTATTCACAAAGAGGTTCTGCATAGCATTAGTGGAGTGCCTTTCTCTGTTAAATACATGTTAGGTCAGTGTTTTCTTAATGCATGATTTTCGTCGCGTATATTTAATGCTGCTGACAGAATTCTCTTTACTGTTCTTATGCGCCTCCTAAATGTCCCTGAACCAGTGGCCATGGTAACCTTCACTCACTGTACCTTACGTTACCTCCAATGCTGCCTTACTATGGCTGGTTGTTAATGAGCATCATTTGCTGGTTCACTTGTACAAGGTCATTCTTAATTTCCTTGTGGTTTCAATATCAGCTCATCATTGAAGAATCCCAGCCCTAACATCTCTAGGGTGTTTGGCTGTTGTTTGTTTGGGTTTTTTTTGTCTGGGGAAAAAAAGAAAAGGAATGTACATATATATATATATATATATATATATATATAAAAAGTGCTTTTTTTAGCATTTTGCTGATATGTCATCTTATCAGTTTGCTATTTATTTATTCATCTTTTTATTGTCGAAATATGAAATTTTACTAACCCATGGTTCTGCATTATATATCTGGGCCCTACCTGTATACATTCGAGTTCTGCACATCAGATCTGGAAAGTGCTATGGATTTATTGCTGGCTGTCTGCTCGTGGACTAGTGTATGGTAAATGGAGTGCACTTTGCATATGTTTATGTAGTTCTACCCTTGCTGTTAATACATTAATTGTGTGTCATTGCTCTACTCCCTGACAGACCCCTATCTGACTTCTACAACTCTTTCTGCAGACTGATCTAGGCAGTGTGGTCTGCACCAGCACAGCCTTCAGCTGAACCTCCTTGGCAGCTGGGAGGTGACTTACTGAGCAGTGAGAAACCATGGCCAGAACTGCTGACCATTGGGCACTGTTTGCTTTTTAAAAATGCAGTATCTTTGCATTAAGACTAAAACTATTAGCCGTCTTCTGCTGCACTGGGAACTCAATTCCACTTTTGTGCGTGAGGCTCTTGCTGTTCAGTTAGCTGAAATGGAAATTAATGCAAAGCATGAGAATGTGGGCAAACATCTTGTTATTTTAAGGGTCAACAGATTTGCAAGCCTCCAAATGGGAGATCACTGTAGAAAAGGGCCTTTAGACCCTTTTCTATCAGTTTACAAACACATAATAATTTCTTGTAATTGTGGAGCCTGCAGTTTTTGATGGTCTTACGAGGTTGTATTCTATGCCAAATGGCAAATCTCAGATTTGCGGAGCAGTTGTGACAGAGACTACTATTGGTTGCCATAGTCATTTATTTTTGAAGTCATGATCAACATATTTATCATGTTAAGTAACAGGAGGTTGATTCTCTGTCCCACATGAATAAGGTAGACTGTGCTTTATGTTAACAAACTTTATTCTTGCCAGACTTCATGTTTATCAGTGTTTGCTCTTTGTGTTTATTCTCAATCAGAGCCATTAGGTGTAAAGAAATAAACATGTTTCTCCAACTTTTAAGTCCCATTAGCATTACAGAACCCATAAAGCCATGGGAGAGAGAGTTTCTTTGGCCCACACGTTCCTGTTTTCCTCCAGGAAGCACAGAGCTGTGGGTGCATCCTTTGCAGGAAGGCAGGAGGCACCAGGCAGTTCACCTACACCAGGGCTCCCATTGGCACTGAACAGGTGAGCCAGAAAGGACACAGTTTTCTTTCAGCTTGAGCATTTTGGGCTGGCAATAGGGGAAGAAAAGTCTTGTGAATTTGAAAGCAGAGTTAATTTGCTCAGGATAATTGAAAGACAGTGAAAAAGGAACCTCATGCTGCCTCTTTTAGCAATTTCTGAGTGAAAACAGCTGGAGGGTTCAGGGCTTACCAGTCTGAAAAATATGTAAAGAAAATTAAATGATGTTTGAAACGCCCTGGTTAGCTTGTCCTTTCATTGTACAGGATATTTATTTGGAAGTTATTTACTGGGCTTCCTTCTCCAGCCATTTCAGTCCCAATTCAAAAATTACTTCTGTAGCCATTCCTTAAAGGGAATAAGAAATCACTTTTGGGAATTAAATTCCTAAGCAGTATTGCAAATGGTTTGGTGAAACTTACTGAATCCTCTAGTTCTGGTTGGATCATGAAACTAATTAATAATTCTGTTGCAAATGACATCTCAGCTGGAGAAAACAGCACTGAAAAGCTGATTACAGGTTAAGTATTTCTTATCCCTAAACATTATGACAAACCTGCAGTAACATGAAGCAATCAGGCTGGGTCGTTACTACTTTACGAGAAATAGAAATGTGGTTTCTGGAGCAGAGAAGAGAAAGACAAAGGAAGGGTAATGTTTAGACCTGTGTTTATTGCATCTGAAGAGAAAGCTGCCATTATACCTTAAAAGGTCAAAATTCTCACTTTAATTAACGGCAGAAACTTATTAATGTTTCTTTGCATGTCCTGTGGTGGCGTGTATGCGCTCTGTAGTCATCATAGCTTTTAGTGAGTGACCTTTGATCTTTAGAACTAAAAAGATTAAGTACAAGACAGAAACCTGACTAGCTTGTGAAGTCACTGCAGAAAAGTGGCTAATTCTCTTGGCGAAGAAAGGGACACATTCTAATGTATATATAACGTCCGCTCAAAAAAAACCCCTGTGAAAAACATGTCATATTTGTAAGGATGAACAGTGTCTTGAATGGAATGTCTGAAGTGATTATCGGAGTTTTCAAAGAATATGCATAAAATGGAAAAAAATTCCAACTTGCTGCTACATTGTGCCGTTTTCTATCCATAGATGGTGATGGAATACTTCCACAATGTGCCAGTGTTGGCTATAGCAGCCTATACCACCCCATTTTCAACCACCATTGAAATAATTAAAAATAAGCATTTGATTCAGTGTCAAGCGATGGTTTGGAAAGAATCTTCTTTATGTCCAGAGGGTGCCCAAGGATTAATTTTAGATGCCTACAGAAACCCCACAAATCTAGGAAGGCTGAAGCCATAAATAATAAAAAGGGGTTTTTTTTGTGCGTTTGTTGTGTTTGGGAGGTGGTTGTTGTGTGTGTTTGTTGTTGTGTTCTGTGGTTTTTTTGTTTGTTTGTTTTTGTTTGTTTGTTTTTTTCTTCCCCACGGTAATGAATCTTTTAAAGACAGGAAGAAATCACAGAATAGTTGGTTGGAAGTCCAAAGTACTGTGTTCATTTCTATTTGTAATGGCTGCTATCTTAGCACTGAGCTGTTTTAGCAGAAAGCTGTTGACGGAGTTTTGTTAGGACTGCTGGTGAGCCTTAGCTGAACACACACCAAAGTCAGTGCTGGAGAAGTGAAGGAACTACGGAGCTGGAGTCAGGGGAAGGAAGAAAATAATACTTAAAATCCACAGAGAGAGGTGCTGAGGGCAGTTGTCTGTCATGAAATGTCAGGTGACTCGTAAGCATGGTGACAAGCATGCCACCATTAATCTGTGTCCAGATGGGATCCTGTGGTTCAACCCCACCTAGGGGTGCTCCTTAGGTTTGAGCCTGGCTGCTGCTGTCTGTGATAGAGGATGCCTTGGTTGTATCAGGCACCAGAGAAGCATCTTCCCTCTGAGAGCACAGGTTGACTGTGGCCCAGAAGTATCCATTAAGAACAAGTATCTTGTTCATTTATTCAAAGATAAATAGCAAAAAAGGAGATAAAGGAGCAAAAGGTCTCCAACTGTGTTCTTACTGAGATCTTCTCCTTTCCTTGCAAATCTTTTGAAGTTAGCAGCTTATCCTCCTACTCACGAGACACAGTCCAAGCTGCTGCACTTCTCACGTGATGATGTTAAGATATTGCTAAGGCAGCTGCTGCCATTTGTTTCCAGGTCTCTAGCTCCAGGGCTTTTGTGTATTGGCCTCCCCTGCCTCCTACGTTTTAGGTTTGCTGAGGAAAAGAACCTGCATCTGAAGAGACTGGCATATCTTCAGTAGGTAGCTCCTCTTTTCTCATTTTATTAAAAAACCTGATATTCTTTTTGATAGCACTGTATCTCTGTTTTGTTTTCTACTTCTTGCATCTTACAGCTTCCCCTGATTTCATTCTGTAGGGTCAGATAAGTTGCTGTCTCAATCTACCTTCAGTGTAAAACTGATATGCATAAAATTAATAGTGATCTGATCACCCTTGTTCTCTGCAGGACAGCTGTGGGGAGAAATGTTCCCTATAGTAAAGTACTCTATACAAAACAGAATGTGATTTTTAAAAGCTACTCCAAGTATTGTGAACAGAGTGGTCTTGATAGCAGACGTTTGAACTCTTGTGTTGCCCTACTTGTGGGTGCTTTAACCAGGTAACCCAACCAATTTTGATGTATTTTTTTAAAAAAATGAGACTGTATGTTTGATACCTCACTCAATGACAGCTGTCAGGTTCCCAAGGCAATTCCACAGAGACAAGAAATCATTCTATCAGCCTGCTGCAAGGAGGTGCCTTTGGATCTGTGTGTTTTGCTGGAATTGTATGTCAGCTAAAGGACCTGAACTTCTCTCTGTGTAAGCTCACGTTCTTAGTTTCCATCAAACAGATGAAACCAAGGATACCTGTGCAGTGCCTCTCCAGTTGTCTTCTCTTGTGGCTTTGTAACAGTTTCACTCTGGAGTATTTGTGTTCCTGATGTTCCTGTTCTCTACTTAGCTTAAGTATGTATGAGAGGTAGAGGGATAAAAGCCAGTTGCTTTTATAGTATTTTCTTATTTAAGTATACTATACATGACTCAGTAAGGCACTACTCATTTTCTGTACCTCAAGCTACTAAGGCATGGACTTACATTAAGCACTTGTTGGAGTTTGTAGCTAGAGTTAATAACGTTGAACATGTACCTCAGTGATTTCTGAACTGGAATCTTTCAATATCAACAGTGTTTCTTTTCTTTCAAGGTGAAGCACCAAGTGAAAAAGAACACCAGGCAATGTTTTCACAGATTGGTGAATTTGTTTTAACCAGATGAAAATCACCAGGTAAATGGTGCAAATCAGTGAAATGATGTCAAGCCATTCTACCAGTTCATATTTTATTAAGGTTTGTGAAGGGCTAGTTTACCCTTTTAGGTTTTTTCAACTGTATTGAGTATAGTCTAGTCTGTCCTCCCAGCATTTGCAGAAATGCCAGCATGAATGCTCTATCCAGTGGTTTACCTAGGTCAAGAGGAATACAGTTGTATGCTTTTCTCCCAGTTAAAGCCAATTGTACTGCTAGGTAAACTGGGAATATGCAGACACCGTATTAATTATTGTAGAACCATGACTGTAATCTTTGAGGATTAGAAAAAGAAAATATGGAGGCCAAATGATTATGTGTGTCATAGAAGAAAATGACTTGATGAGCTGATTCAAACCTTTGTGTTCACCCGTTCCCAGTTCTTGCTGTCCTGGTGGTACTCACCCACACAACAAGCTGGATGTGAAGCAAAGCCCAGGCTAATAAATCTGCTGGGCTTATTAGCGTGGGCTCTACAGTGGCACCACAGGAGGCAGCAGGAGGGGTGCAGGGGCAAAAGGATGCTGATGAATCAGCAACATGACTCTTGTGGGATGAGGAAACATCTGTGAAACTTTTCTAAAGAAAAGGTGAGAAAACCAACACTGTCATGGATATTTGCTGACATTATGAACTTTCACACACTATTTTGTTTTTTCTTTGGTGTGGGTCATGGTCTGGTGCTGTCACAGTAGGGGTGTTCAACAAGTCCTAGTAAAAGAGAACTGTGTTTCTGGAAGCTGCTGTGCAGATTTGATAGGATGTTAGGATGGAGAGGCAGAACAATCAATATGCTGAGACATACCGTTAGGCAAAAAGGAAGTGAAGATAAATGTATTTTTTTCTCTTTGATACAGAGCAGATCTTTGTACTGAGGAGCTCAGCTGTTAAATGGCTTCCATTTTACTTCCAGGATAGTGTCTACATTTGACAGTGATGGTTTCAGAACAATTTCTCTAACAGACTGTAAGACACAGTGGCTGCAAAGGCAGCACTAAGGAATTGGTAATCCTCCCTGAATTGCAGTCCTACTGTGTTAGTGGTTGCTTTACATTTTTTTTCTTTGTTATATATGCTTCACTGGATTTTGAAAGATGCAGCAAAAGCTTTTAAGATGGATAACACAATTCCTTTTTCACAACACCACAAGCCTGCATTGTGGATGCAAGAGGCAATGAAGTATTCAAGCAGGAAACAAGTTTAGTGGATAAACGGGCAAGAGATCTGTTCAAATGTATTTCTAAGAGCTGTCCAGAAGGAGGATGATAATGCCCTAGTACTGAGACTGTTACTGCCATCAGACCCTATCCTACAGGGTCCTCTACTTCTGGATGATCACAGTGGCTGTTTGACTCAGCAGCCTCATAACAGGCCAAATGAGTTCTGAATAAGAATATGACAAAGTGCCTGTGCTGCTGCATAGATTTTTCTGGTAATCAGCCTGGTGAGTTCAGCATTGACAGCTTGTGTGGGCCAGGCCAGAACCTCACAGAGAGGTTGCTGAAGGTTGGGTTAGCAGTTTCAAACATCAGAACCAAAACTGTCAGATGCAATTTTTTTCTGTTATAAGGCTACAATAATTTTATTCAGAGTTTATTTAAAACATAACTTAAAGGCTGCAGTTTGATTTCCAAAGTCAGAGACTAAAATGAGAATGCTTGATCATTTTGTCAATTTACATGAACATGTCAATTATTAATATACACGGAACAGAGATGTAGACAGAAAAATATACTTGTATACTAACTGAATGATTCCCTTATGAGTTCTTTTTGGTGGGAAATTATACAAGATGTAATGAAGTCTTGGAGTGGAAATCAAAGAAATGTCACCCTGTATGATTGCGTGTAATGGCACCAAGGGAGCCTGAAAGTATTGTCTCAATTTATCATTTCCAAGACAAGCATCTTGCATTTTAAATGAAGCAAGAAAGCCTTCAGAAATGTTCTTTCAAACAGTTCCACTTCTGCATTTGTTATTTTCCTAGTATATTTGAATTCTCGGCTCTTAAGGTATCATTTGGTTGAACTGACTCATGGCTGGTCAATCATATTTTTCCAGCTAAAAAAGGAAAATAAAAATTCCCATGCCCATTCCTTTCTACTCTCCACCAAATAAAAACTGCTGGCCAAAACTGTTGATTATTCCTTAAGAGTTTTGTCTAATTGAGAATTATAAAATAAGGGTGAGCATTAATTACTGTGGTGTAAAAAGTGAGCTTTCCTGATTCCTTTCCCCTGCTTCACTCTTCCCTTCACTTGCACTGCTTTTTATAAAAACCTGCTGAAATGAGTTATTTTCCTGAAAACTTTCCACAGCTCTTGAGCACATTCTCCTCTTAGATTGATCCTAGGGAGAGCTGGGGTATTTGTTTCGTTGGTTAAAAAGTCCTGTAGAATTTGGTGGAGCGCTATCTCATATTCATAGACTTGTTAAAGCATCTCATGAGATTTAAAAGGGTAATGCCTCTCTGCTACAGGATTCAGTTAGTTACACAAATATTTTTTTTAACTCTCTTATGACCCATATGTTGTTTAGAGTAATTTCTACAGAGTTTGTTTAATTTCTTTCGAAGTTTATTCTTTTATTGGTTTTATCCTTATTATATTTGATGGAAATTTCCCATAAGAGGATAAAAACCCAATGAAGTATGACTTGAAAAAAATACCCTCTAGTTGTATACATTTTTGTAGAAGAAATGTAGAACTGTGTCCTTAATTGGTAACATAATAAATTGATGTATCTGCCTGCATTCTCTTAGGCTTACACTGTATTTGGAAAAAATGCAAAATTACAACTCTTTTTCAAATTCTAAAAAGCTTACTAGAAGACTGAGTAAAAACTTTTTAAAAAAAGAAATATCCATAATGTAACACTGGGATGTCTGCACTATTTTCCTCTGCTTTCTGAACTTCAAATTTACGTCGTGATTTGACATATGCCACAGTATAAACAATATATACTTTGTAAAATAAAACATTATATCAGAGTAAGTGAAAGGCAGGATAACAATAGAGACTGTTGTACTGATCCTTAGTGTCACTTGTTGCTTCCCATACACTTCAATATAAATGTGAATATAGAGTACCTTTTCTAAAAGTGATGAATTTTGTTGTCTGTTGCACTTTCTTCTGAAGTTCTGAAAGTGCAACATACAGTCTCCTATCCAGTTTGAGGCTATTACTGACTTTTTAAATTTAGTGGGACCTGTGGATTGTGGATGGGAGCACAAAGGAAAGCTTTATCGTATGGTCCCTTCATCCCTTGATAAAATACACTCTTTCTCCTGTACTGGTAGCTTATATTGCACCTTTGTTGTACGTTCAAGTAGTATGTAACCAAGGTACCTCTATGGAGCTAGAAGTGTGGGATTTTCTGTTAAAATAGTTAACATTCTGGCATTCCAAACAGTGATACTCGTGAGGCAACGCTTAGTGCTCTTCGCTGATCTAGGATATGATAATCATATTTTAGATACCAGTAATGTAAAAGTTGTGGTGGGGTTTTTTTGTNTGGTGTCTTTTAAAGAGAATTCATCTAGGGGTGCTGTAAGTTACTCTGCATCCTGGACATTGTGCAAAGCAGCCCTTCAGCCGTGCATGTGGGCTGAATTAGAGGTCAGTATGCACATACTGACTGGTTTGAGCTGTAAGTACAGCTTTTCCCTATCAGGTTTAGAATTTCCAAGGCAAACCTGAGCACTGAGGTCCAATGACTCAAGACTCCTTGGAGTTGTCAGGGCATTCAAGAGTTTCTGGTACCTTAAATAGAAACGTATGTAGTAGAGGAAAACACACAAGCTTGATACTTCTTCCCTCTGTTTTCTGTTCATATCGAGACTCTGAACCCTATGCTTCTCAACACACTTTTTGTACAACACATAGGTGATGTTTTCACATAATTTACAGTCCCTTTAAGTAATAAGGTTGTACTTCATGGCCAATTAATCTGAGAGGGAAATGGAGACATTCATAGAACATTTAACACAAAACTTTACAAAATCTACAGGTGTAGGAGAATGTTAAGATTTCTGAACATATAAGATAGTAATTCAGTAAACATATAGAAGACAGTTTTGTGTAAATCCTGTATGGAAGAACCAAGCAGAGAAAAATCAACAGTTCAATTTACCCACCTCCTCTAGGGAAAAACAAGGCCTTTGAACAAAGAGAAATGCAGTGATTGCAAGCCTGCCGATACTTTAACATGGGTCAAATGGGAGACTAAAACGTGCCTGTATCTGTGCTGGTTGAAGTTCCTTTGTCTCATGCTTTCTCGTTTGGCAGGATTTTGCTTCTGCCACCTACAGCTTTTCCTCAGCACTGCATTACAGCTGAGGATATGTGCCATATTGCACTACTTGCATTTTCAACCTAATTATTCTTATGTGATTGGAGAAGCTAGAAATTGAATTGGAAACCTCAAGGGCCTCTGAAATGAAAAGTCAGGCAGAGATGCTAAGGTTATGACTATCAGCTCTGTATGCTTAATTAGAAGTTGAGTAGCAGATTATCACTTACTTCAGCAGTGTCAAAACCTTCATGAGAAATGAAACTGTGATGAAGAGGAGTGTGTGGCAAACAGTCTATGAACCATAACTAAGGCTTATTTATCTAGGGCAACCATTGGAGAGAATGAGAGGAGAGAAATGCTGGGGTTGGCATTACACTGGATGAATGAAATAATGGATTTAAGTTGGTACTTCTGTGGAGCTGTTGAAACCAGTCTTTTAGGGGGCAGGGGGAAGGAATGGTTTTCCAGACATGCTTTTTCAGTTGTTACCATTACCTTTTTTCATTAAAACAAATAATTTAAAGGCTGGACAGCAACAATAGGAGTCCAATGGGGAGCCAGTGCCCAGTTACAAACAGCGAGGTCAAGGTGAATAATGTTCTGTATCTGTGGGCCATGGGTGAGATTGGGTGATTTTCCTCACTACAGGGATGGAATGTCACTTCAGAGCCCTTATTTTAAACCCCAGCTTCCCAGTGCCATATTTGTAGCTGGTAGCTAGGGAGCTCCATCCTACTTGTTCAGATATGTTCATATCACCTTAAAAAAACCCCATCCTGAGCTTTAATTGTGAGAATGAAGGAGCACAGTGTGTTGGGGCCTGATGTGACAGAGCTTTCCCAAGCCTCGGTGAGCAAGTCATCGCAATGTGCAGGCAAAGGCTTGCAGACAGGCTGGCTCTGTTAGCTCCGATAACCACAGCATTTGCATTTTTACCCTTAACTGCTGATTTACTCCAGTGCTTTTACATCAGATATCTTATTTAAATAATGCTAACAGACAGCTGAGGAACAGTCACTAAGAAAGCTGTAATGCTTAGTAGGTGGGCAGAGGGAGATTTGTGGGTAAAGATATTTAAGGAAAGCATATTTTAGTTAAAATTATTAACCACAGAACGCAAAAGAGATGTATTGCCAGACAGTTTTCATTGTGTTTTTTAGTGTCTCTTCTATCTATGGTAGATCTCTGGTGTGTATTAGCAACGGCAGGAGATTCTCATTTTCCCTTAGCACAGAATGTTATATAGTGAAGCAATTCTGAACAACAGGAAATGCTGTTTCAAAATAGTGAGTGGCAAGAGCTGGATATGTGATATGGATTTCAATTCTGCTCCTAATGCAAACACTGCTACTAGCTTTAACGGGAACATTTTAACATAGGCCAAAATGGAGGAGATAAGACGATTCTTCTGGATGGAGCAGTGCAGGTGGACAAAAAGTCTTGTGGCAGCATTCTTTGAGCAGAAGTTACATAATTGTGTTAGGTGGTGTGGGAAGCAATGGCCGTACTTATTCTCATTGCTGCTTGTCCTCAAAAATCAGCCTTTTACCTGAGTACTACTGAGGTTGCTGTTAAGAAATGTTGCCCCAAATAAGCATGTATGTGTTATCCAGCCCATTTTGGGGATTGCCTTTAGTTATGCCCAAAGTAAAGTGAATTATCGTTGGAGCTGTGGAGATCTAAACTTACTATTTTTTCCCCCACTAATTTATTTAAGCAAGCAAACTTAGTAGGTTTGTGAATTCCTTCTCTGTATGCTTCTGTTCCCAGAGAAGGCTTTGCCTACAAACACGTCAAGAATATTAGCTGAAGCCTGTTGACTTGCAGAGGCATTTGCTTCCCTTTTCTTGTACCAGCGTGAGGAAGTCTGAGAAGAGCAGACAATGACTTGCCAAGCAGGCAAAAGCCTGTATCCAAAAGCCGTATCATGTCTTGCTGGTGCCTGGATAGCAGTGATTTTTTTTTTTTTNTTTTTTTTTCAGGTACCTGTGGTCTGATGTAGCATCTCCCCTCACATGACTGAACGTGTTTCCTTCCCAAGATCAGCTTGTAGGTTGCACCCATCATTTCATAATGCTGACCCGTGTTTTGGTCAGGTGGTGGATGTGCATCAGGCCACGTAACAGGGAGAGGCAGCAGAACCCTTGGGGAAGAGGGTGGCCAGGAGCTGGCTGATGATGCCAGAACAATTCATCTTCCTACAGCCCACTCCCTGCCCCAGGCTGAAGGCCCTGCAGGAAAACAAGGAAACAAGGGTGGCAGAAAATCATCTGTGGGTGGATGAATTGTCTTGACAACTTGGCCCTTGCCTGCAGTCTGTAGGTGTGGTGTGTGCTGATACCCTGGCGATCATTCCTTTCTTAGGCTTTTTGAACTATCTGGATTGGTGGCAGTGCTGTGATTATGATAGTGCTGATGATGCTGGTGAGGGGGAGAGCATTTTTTGTGGAACTCCTAATAGTATCAAAGGTAAGTTCAACAGAAGAATGTGAATAGCATCTGGTCTACTACCTGTTAAAGCATTGAATGCCTTGAGCATGTTGGCAGTGCTTTTGGTATTATTGCCAGCAACTTGTCAAAACTGACCTGATTTTCTTTCAGGATTCTCAGAAAAATCTCCAGGAGTGCCTTGTGGCTTATGTCATACTCAAACTCCATCACAGTAGAGACAGGGTCTTTCTGAGCTCTGGGTTAATGCTGAATTAGAAGAGCTAAGTTGTTACATTCCTAAACATCTGTGAACTCATGAAGGTGCATAAAGATGCTCTAGCGCCAAGTGGTAGAGTAGGTAATTGCTTCATGCTTTATAAGTGTGTTGAGTGGATGCCAAGGATGTCAGCTTTGCTGGCATGCCCCTTCCTTTATTTGTTTGTTTGTTTATGAATTGTTTCGTTACTGCATAATGTGTACACAGCTGGGACTACTAGCCATTTTCCTTAGTGTTAGCTGTGAAAGCAAGCTTTTTAATGAAACTTTAAATTAAATTCTTCTCTTTCCACTGGCAAGTTTTTCATTTTTTCCATTTAATGAAAAAAGATCCCCATTGTGGAGAGGAAAACATCCTCCATGCAAGTGTGTATAGTATGTTTTATTATGGACCATATATAGATGGCTCAAAATATTTCTTGGACATACTTTATTGTTGAAATTATGATTTTTTTGAATTATATAAAATATCTTAGGCAAATGTTTGAACATGTTTAAATGCACGCATAGTACATTTTATGGTACATACCCAGTAAAATGGGGGTTTACAGTCATGTTCTGTATTACAGTAGATACTGCTTGTGCTTCTGGTTGTTTCATATTGTGACCGATTTGGTTTTCATGCATATTAACTAGCCACCTGGTAACATATGTATCCCATCAACATTCTGAGTAGCTGCACAGGGTTTAAAAATGAGGTTTAGAGCTGTCAGCCTTAGAGGACTGGAAGAGACTTCTGCAGTGAAAGAAATTTTTTTTCTCTAATGTTTTTAAACAATACATGGTATCTCAACAGAAGGAGTGGGCTCATAGCAGTACTTGCTGAGTGAGTTTCTGTGGCCTGTGTCGTGCAAAAGGTCAGATACAATTGCAGGATGATACTTTTGACCCTAGTACCAAAAAATCTCTTCTATAGTATAGCTTCTTCAGAAACTTACTCAACTCCTCTCTTTTTCAGAATTTCACAGATTAGGCTTGTATTATTGCGTCCCACTGTTTTCATACAAGCTTTAAAAAGGCAGATTCAAGCACAGACTGTGCTTTGAAAGGAGTGTTTATATGCTTTTCATACATTGGGCAGTTGCCATGGTTAGTTATTGTCAGTATAACTCAGTTTACAATATAATGAGCTATTTTTGAGAAAATTCATTTGCTGCAGAGCATGAGTAGGTGCATATGAGCTTGTGCACACACGCATGACAGCAGATGCTAGCACAAAGCCATGTACACTTATATGTGCTTCTGTCCCAAACATCCCATTTTAATAAGTTCAGTGAACTGGCCTGTTACTTTATGCATGCATGTTTTGAAAGGACTAACATTGCTTACTTGTCTTACACCAAACAGTGTCATGTGGCTCATGAATGCTTCTACCAGCATTTGACATAATTCTGTGTTATAGTTGATTCTCCATTACAGAAGAGATGAACTGAAACACCCTGAAAAAAGCCAGATAATGCAGTACTAAGGGGAGACAGCTGAGTGGCCATTATGCACAGCCAACTCATCCACAATTTGGATAGCTTTGTGCTGGAGCTGCTAATCCAATGCTGTCTTCTGCACAGCAGATAGGAAGCCAGGGTAATTTCTTCAACCAGAGCATCCATCTGTGCTGCTCTTCATTGCAGCTAAGATGATTTCCAAGAACCTACAGATCTAGGAAGCATTGTCTGAGTGGCTCATGTGGAGGCATGTCAGCTTGGGTCTGGCTTGTGCTGTTAGCTCCAGGTGTCCCTCCAGCAGTAGCAAATATCTTGTACTGTGCTTCAAGGGCACTGGCAGTTGGTGTCGTGTTTAGAGGAGCACCAGGGCTTGTAGCTCAGGTGGGCCTGGGGTGGAAGGGCTGAAAGTCACTTTGGTAGTCTCTGTGTCTGAGTAACTATTGATCTGAGATGTTTAAATTGTCCTTAAATACTGAAAGATTGACTGAACTTGGAGTGGTGACTAAGCACTAGCAGCTTTGGACGCAGAAAGGCCATTTTGTTACTTCAACGAAAGGAATTAGTCCATTAACTGTGTATAAGTGGTAGGTTTTAATAGTTTTTTTTAAATTCAGGCAATGGAAGGGAAGATGTGATCTTGTGCATTAAAGCAAGTATAGTACGTAAAAGGTTGCACTTGGGACTTTTCATAGCATGTCTTTAATTCCAGAGCAGCTCTGAACAGGTTTTAGCTGAAAAACAATGTATGTAAACGTTTTTGCTGAAAATCTTAAAACATTTTATTGCTGTTTAAATGTTATATTAGATTTCTTATTTTATCTTTTATATTAAGTTGTTTTAAAGAAGAACTAACACTTTCTCTCTTCCCCTTAAAACAAACAAACAAATATTTGGGACAAAAAAGTTGGAACTTTGGTTGCTAAGTTCTCTACCTGGACAACGTATTACTGTTGGTACAATGCTGTCTATGCCTTCTGTGAAGGAAAGATGTCCAATAAAATACCCCAACCATTTACATTTCCTTGAAATTTTGTGTTAGGTCTCTTCCACAAGGATTGCTTTTGACCAGCCATGCTTACAAATGTCACGGAAAACAACTAAGTCCTCCCAGGAATAATTTCTCAGGTATTCCCTGACTGCAAGAAAAGCTGAAGGCATTGCACCAAATAGTGCACAATTACAGGAAGGGGGTGAAGTGCCCTATTTTTAGGATCTCTTGAGCACTTCAGAGGCTTGTAGACGTTATGTCCTTGACAGTCCTTGACACTTCAGATGTTCCTGGCACATACAGCCTGGTCTGGAGAACACCCACTCTGTGCTAACTGCTGAGGATCTTAGCAGTATTGTTCAGCAGAACAAGGCTACAGTTTGAGCTGAAATGAAATTTCAGATTATTTCTCCATGTGCATGTTATGTATCATTCCACTGTATTGGTTAATTGTGGTCCAGACATGTAATTGGAATTCTGGAAACATTAATTAGTGTCATCCTCAAAAAGAACCAGAGCAAAGTGACATGTTTTATTGGTTATTCCATTTAGATTTAATGTAATTTCAGATACTTGTAGGATTATAACACTGAGGCCTAATATGACAGATTCTGTAAGTGGTTAGATTGTGTGCTTGATAAAAATGGATATTGAGGCAGACTTTTATTACTATTATTGTGGTCTGAGGCAGGAAAGATCCTCTCACACTTATGCCTGAAGATTCCTTAAAATATTGGTATTACTGCTTCACCAATCATTTAAACACAAATCAAACAATATTTTTAAATTTAAAAAAAATAAAAGAGCAATACAAACAATTTAAATAAATGTTGTGCTTTTCCACCCTTTTCTTATCATGACATGTAGCCTGTGAGCTCTCAGAGTCCACTGATATAGAGCGCCATGTAGTTAATACAAGGAATAGAAGTTGTCACTCCTGCTTTGGATTCCAACTCAAGTTAACAAAACAGTTATCTAAAGAAAAATAGAGAAGTGAACAAGTGAATGATGATGTGCATTCCTCTGGTTAGTTCCCTAATTCCCATACATTTGATTGCACTGTCCGTCAAGCATGATATGAGAAGGGGAATAATTGGAAATGGGCGAAGAGGGGCCTGGGAGTGCTGGATGGAGGGTGACTGGGTGAGCCAAGGGCGGGCAAGCGAGTTCAGTATTTTCTTTGTGTGGTTTGTGTCAAGCGGAGTTCTGCTGAGCACTCTGCCGTGATCCTGACAGCTCCCAGGATTCTGCTCATTCTTATCCTAAATTGGTTTTTGCAGTCACAATTCCAAGAGGAAAAGTAAAGCTACTAATTGAATGTTAAGGCTTTCCAACTTGCCTCAGCAGCTTACGCCGGGGCTGCTGAGTGCCTGGTTGCAGGCCACCAGTAGGAATGAACTTTCTGTTTACAAACAGTGCATTTGGCTTGGCTGAGACCGCCTGTTAAAAAAAAAAAAAAAAGAAGTTGAAAATGTAGTGTAAGGACTTATTTAAAACACGAACTGGTATGTAATGCATGGAGGCAACACTGGGATTTTACCACAGTAAGTTATGCTGCAGTCTAAACTCACTGTGTGTACTTAATAGGCATGTTATCAAGAGAAAAGATGCAGAGTTGTTTTTAATCTTAAGAGCAGCAACTGCTTTCTGCTTTTAAGATTTACTGTCTTGAAGCCCTGGGCAGTGCAGGTAGTATTCCAGAGTCAAAACAGCTGGCTTGAAAGAATAAGATAACATTGTAGAAGTGGGAGTAAGAAGAGAAACAAAGACAAAATAATAGCAATGAAAAAATAAGGCATCAGGGTTTTGTTTAGTTTCACATGGAATGTGAGGTCTGATTATAGGTTTTAAAATGCCCTCTTCCCTTCTTTGAAGCTCTCCTGGCAGTCAGTGACTTCTGCTGAGCCCTGGGTCCTGCTGTGGAGACAGAGGACTGGTGGGTGCAGGTGGTGAGTGACTTTGCAGGGCAGCTGCCCCTGCCCCCTTCCTCCCTATCCTATCCTATCCCCTTCTAGCAGGAGCTGCTTTCTTCCTACTTTTTGGGCAAAAAGAGGCAGGCATTTCACCAGGTTGAATGCTCTCTCTGGGCAACCAGCTGGGGTCGTGCTGAATTGATTTGAATGGGAAAAAAAAAAAGGATATATTCACATGCTTATAAACTTTATCCTTCTTTTTATTTTCAGGCATATGTTACCAAATCCTTAAAACCTCCTGTTGTCCCCATCTCACACCTCACACAGGCTGATGTTTTAGTATGGACCTCCTGAATGTAGCATGAGTAGGCACAGGTCTAAGCAGTAACAGGTAATTCCCTGTGCTGTTCTAGAGTTAGCACAGGCATTTGGCACTCTCTGAGAAGGCCTAGGGTAGTTCACAGTCTGCATAGACCAGGGATCATCCCCTGTGCCTGTGTTTAGATACAGACACCCTGTTTTAAGGGCCGAGAGCATTTAGCCAAATGGCCGTTATATGTACAAGCATAGGCACAGCCATGGGTTTCACTTATCTAAGTGGCAGGTGACACTGTAAGACTTGTCGTGACACACCTTCTGCATATGCAGCTGGAGAGGACTTTTGCTCTAGTCGTGGTTTGATTTAGCTCTGGCTGAAGTTGCTGGTGAAATTCTCTTTGTATTTGTTGTGGAAGCAAGGTTGTACCACAACCAAAAGCTTGAAACACAGTAGCACCCTTGTCTGCCATGTTAATAATATTGTTGGTTTGTTTGGTTTTTTTAAAATTAGAAAGGATTGTCAGCATGTTCTTCAAGTGTGGGATAAGCACAATGGGCACTGGCAAATGCTGATGCTCAGCAAAACATCTGAAACTTCCTTTTGGCTGACAGAATGCTTCACTTAAAAGATAAGGACTGGATTTCTAAAGGTTTGGTTTTAAGTACTTAAAGCAGATTAGAAGGGCATACAAGTGTGTCCCAAGCATTTTTGAAAAAACCTCACCACTTCCATATTTAATGCCAGCCACTTTTTACCTCTTGTGGATCTGAAGAAGAGTAGTGTGTTTTCATTTTGTGTGTTTACAGTGCAGTGGGGTGCACAATAGGGCAACAGAAAAAAATTAGTAGTTACAATCAAACCTTTGCCTATGGTCAGAGTGGCCACGTGTCTGGGCTCTTTGCTTCCAGCTAGAGGTGTACAAACTGGTGAGAGGACAGAGGAGAGTGGTGAACATAAAATCTCCAAGGATACACTGAAAGAAACTTTTTTTATTTAAAGAGGCGACTGAGGACAGATTCCATAATGGTCTAAAAAAGTAGAACAGAATATTTCCACCATGTTTGTGATGAATGGGACAAGACATCGCAAAGATGTTTCAGATTGGACATTTGGAAAACTTCCTATATAGTAAGCATAATGGAGCACTGGGTTAGATGGCCTAGGAAAAGTTGTGGAGTTGCCATCGTAGGATGCTTTTAAGAGTAGAGTGGGCAAGCATCTGTCAAAATGGCACAGGTACAGTCAGCTATGGTTGGAAGATTTGGATCTGTCAGCACAGAGAAGATTAAAGATTTTCACAATACTAAATAAATAGGTTCTATCTGCTGAAACTGTTATTCATGTACAGAAGTGACTGGAATATGAAGATATAACCAAGGGAAAGTTGTGTTTAAGAATAACATTATTGCAGTTTTTATTTAGCTTTGAGAGGTTTTGTACTGTGATGGTCTAAAAAGAATGAATTAGATGATGCAGATAATTGCAAATGGAATTTTCAGCAAACTTTCGGCAAATCTGTTAATTCACTGTGAGTGGATTTTGCTGCTGAAAGGTTTTTCCATGTGCAAAGGGAGTTGATGATGAAAGATTTTGATGTGAAAGGGTTTTTGCAGAGGGTCTGCTCTGTTTTTCTGTTTTGGGAAAGCTCTGCACAGAAAGTGTCTTCTGACAGTGAATTGACTGTGGATGCAATATGCATTAGACTTTCAGCAGATAAATCATTCTGTATCAGGCAGGTAACGTCAGCTCCAATGGACAGCAGGCCGCTCAGCGAAGAAGTGCAGTTTGTCATACTTTGAGTGCTCCTTCATGATTTCTTTTTCAGTTGGTTGCCTCTATTTGCCCCTACTGTGATTTATAATTCAGATCACTATTCTTCTTACCCTTATTCTCTTTACGTGTTACTGTCTCTTTTCTTTTGTTCCTCTTCTGTGCCCTCAGTGTAGTAGGTTCCGTGTCACTGGCATACCAGATGCCACAATGCCCCCTCTCTCTGCCTTTCCTCTGAATGCTGCTTGATTCCCAGTGCAAGAACCTGCAGCCCAAACCACAGCAGGACTGGACCAGGCTGTGGAAAAACATGCACTAGGTGAAGAAGACCTCTGTGGTTCTGATGTTTTGAAGTTGTAGAGGGCTCACTTGAAAGTTCATTGGTTAGTTGTCAGTGGCTCGGGAATGGAAGTACTAGCTAGCATAAAAATCAGTGATTGTGTGTGTTCCTGTTCCTGTTGGGTGTGCTTATGAATAAATATTTGTTTGTCTAATAATGAGAACTAAATACTTGTTGAGATGTGGGCATGCATTTGGTTAAGGAGCCAATATGAATGAAAAAAAATCATTTTGAGTCAGAAAAAGAAAACAGATTTCTTGGAAGACATGTTTTGGAAAAATGATTATAAAAGGCAAAAGATATTGAGAGACAGTTCTGAAGTTGAAGATATGGAGAAAACCTGCATGTGCAATTAAGGAAAGAAGTAATAACCTTGGGATTTTCTGCAAGTCTCTGGAGGAGCCATACCATTTGTATGCTGTAGTATTAAACTAATTTGTATGTAATGAAGAATATTCTTACTAAACCAGCTGCTGAAATTCTCAATTGATAGAGAAGCAGAACTCCTACAGGCATCATCTTAGAGTAGGAACCTAATATAGATGTTCTCAATGTGTTTTAGAGAATTTTAATTCACTTGGCAGACTGTATAGGAGCTAGAAGATACTATTTGTTTGGACAGCTAAATCAGGTTCATGTGTTTCAGTATTATGAATACACCTAATTGTTTTCTATGCACTTCCTCTCTCTGCAGGTGGCATAAATGTGAATTTATGTGCAGATATGGGAAGAGAAAAGAAAGCTACTGATTCAGCATTTGGCACTCTAATTATTTGTTGCTGCTGTCAGAACTAGCCTTCTAAAAGGAGCCTGACTGTGACTTTCGCTCTGGGATTTTTTTCTCGGTTAGAGCATGTCTATGCTGCCTGAGGGATGCCCCAGGGCCCTCCCTAGTTATGTATAAAACCCTTGCCTAAACAGCCTAAACCCTTTTCAACTCAGAGAGGATAGTCAGTTGTGTGAGTCTGACGAATTCACTAGTAGACCAACCAACATACAAACTAGACCCAGTCTAGTCATACAGTGTAGCTGCTGTTTTAAACCTAAGGCATTACCAAATAAAAATGTTATCAATTTTGATGAAAACTCTTAAACAATGTTCTTCACAGGTTGTAGTTAGAATAGTTGCCTCTAAACAGTGTCTCCACTGATTGCTGTGCGTTATTCATTGTAAGACTGCATTCTTTTCCTACCTTCTTTTCAGAATGTAAATTAATTTAGATTATTATAATCATTTACCTCAGATCCTGCTAATTAAAAAAAAGAAGATGGAATAGAAGTATTGTTTTGCAAGTGACAATTAGATATCTTGCACTGCCTCAGGTTGAATTTCTGTTTGTTTTCCTGATTTGCTTTGAATACAGTTTCACATTTCTCCTTTTCTCCTCTTTTATCTTTCAGGGCAATTGTCAGCAGAAAATTCTAATCTAATTATTCGTGTATCATGTTCTTGCTATGGAATGCTTTTCTTGCCACAAAGCCCTTTTGATAAGGTCCCCTGTGGTATTTCTGGCTGACATTTTTCTAGCCCTGGAGCTTTTCTATCCACATCCTGGTTATGTTATTAAGGAGAAAGTGTAAACCAATGTTCCGTACATGGCAGCTTTTATGTGGCTTAACTGGTGAACATGAAGTGCTGCCTGTGCCTCCATGCAATACCATATGTCCTGGGTCCACTATGGACTGTGGCTTAGAACAGCAAGTCCGAGTAGCCAGATGGTGGTCACACTGTTACAGCGCGGTCATGACTGACTAGGTATTGCTGTGGTCATACCTGCCAAATCAGAATTATGCTCTTATAAAGCAAAAACTGCATCAGGTAGTGAAGCAAAGTACACATCGTTGCAGTAGGCAGAGACAAAGTAGTATCAAATGCTGAGAATTCCTGCAGAAGAGGATGTAGGATGATGGCACATCACCAAGTGGTGTGGTGGTGAGTTAGTGTGTTAAGCAGCAGTTGCTTCAGGACAGAAGTAGCTTCTGGATCAAGATGTCATTTATTTAGTTCTTTATAATGAGCAGTTTGCAGCTTCTAAGGAAATGCAAGAAATTCTGTGGGGGCTGGACACAAACACATCTTCTGACTGCTATTACAGCACTGTGTGCTTCATTTGGTCTCGCAGTCTTAAGTAGCAATTCCTGCAACATCAGCTTGGCCAGTGGAGTGGTGCACGGTGTCTTCCTACCCGAGACCAGCAGATGCATGCTGTGATTGTTCCCTAGCGCAGCAGGGCAAGGGGAGCAATATTCTGCAGAAATGAAGGAAAATTTGTGCATGAAAGTCCTCAGCCAGGTTGGAATGGCATTTCTTCAACAGTCTGGGTTTAATACCAAGGTTTGCCATTTTAGTAACTCAACTGTAGAGAACATGTTAAGCTGTGAACAGCACTTAACTGCCCTTATTCTTCTGGTTTCTTAAGGTTTAACCTTCATTATTTAATATTCCAGTTCACAATAGATTTTCAGTGAATAAATTGCCCAAAATTTTTGATAGAGATGTTGAAAAAGCTGTAAACCTTAGACAGAACAAAAATTTTTGTTTCAAAAAAACTTTTTTGTTTGTTTGTTTTTTGGTTTGGTTTGTTTTTTTTCAACCAACAAAGTCCAGATCTCTTTGTCAAAAGAACTTTTGCTACTTGACCAACTGGAATAGAATAGTTGCTGGAACATATCAGCATTATTTATTATAGTTTGCCACCTCATACTTTTAGATAACTCCAGTCAAATTTGAGAAAAATTTTGTAGACCTAGAAGGTAGGATCTAAAAAGAAAACCTTTGGAGTTTTTTTTTTTTTTTTTTTTAACAGCACACTAAAGATAAAATGTGGCAAGTATGTGAAGGTAAGTCAGAGGTTAGTGACTATAAACACAGGTACAGGATATGTGGCTAACATTTGGACTTTGTAATATGAATGGCCAAACCAGTCAAGTTTCTGCTAGAGAAAGAAATGTTATGCTAGCATAAGAGAATATTTAGTTGATCGTTTGACCCACTATTAAATACTGATTAAAACGTTAAGAGTGTCAGTGGAAACAATGTCCTTCACTGATGGAGTCGTCAAGGCTCCTCTGAACTTCATCAGCTTTCTGCTGTAGTGTGACATAGCATCTGGGAAAGGATCTTTTGATCTCTCAGTTAAATTTGGATCTAGTAAATTTATCCTTAGGTGCCACTTCGTCATTACATCATTGTCGGAGACTGTTATTTTAGTAGCTACGGACACCTGTGGACAAGATACAGCTCCCATACTCTTAGTCAAAGCTGCTCTGTAGGAGTGGGGGTTGTTTTTCTGATAAATGTTTTCTATTAACCACCAGGACTGCTCAGCAGATGAGTATTTATGTCACCATCTTGACTCTTGTCAGGCTTGTGATTTGCCTTCTCTAGCTCCTTACATTGCAGAGGTCTCTGCCTAAGCTTGCTTTACGTGGGTGTGCTCTGAGGCTGTGGGAGGAATGGGACAGGGTGCTCTTTTGCCATCACACACTGGAAGGACAGAAGTTAATTCACATTCCCTGCTCCCTCTTTACTTCACCAAGTGTACAAAGCATCCCAACAGGTAGAGGAAGAGATAAGGATATATTTTTCACTCTCTTGTCACATGCTGTAGCCATAATGAACGATTGATTCTGTGGGAGGGAAGATGTACTCCATAAATATGTGCTGTAGCTGCTTCCCAGTCCTTACCTCTGTATCTGTCTCCTGAGTCAGTGTGATTCAGAGCCATCTCCTTCGCATTTCAGAGGTTTTAATTGTATGAGCCAAAGCCACTGATACTGGCAGTGCATCCCTACTGTTTCACAGTAAGGCAGTGCTTCACTGAATGCTCAAGATCAGTATTTTTATTAAATAGTAGCTGATTATTAAGAGCATTAGTTGCAGCAGGGTACTGCTGTTTTTTGTAAAAGTCAGTTTATTTTTATAGCGACACTTACAGAAAGGACCCGTGGTGACAGAACTGTTGCATTTCTAAAAATAAGTAGAGCAGTAGTGAGACGTAATTATGCCTACCTTGTTATTGAAACTAAAGTATACAGCACTGAAAATACCATACTTGGAAATAAAATTGATTACTAAATACCAGCCTATGAATTGTCTCCAATGTATTGGCCTGAGCACAATACATTGTTAATAGTATTTAAGCTAGATTTTAGGTATTTAGATGCTTAACATTCAGTGGCTTTACACACTACTGAAACCATTCAAAAATTGGCTGTTTTATTACTGCAAAAATGAACATTGTGCTAAACCTGAGAGCAATGAATTTAAATAATAATAATAATAATAATTTTTAAAAAGACTAAGCAAAGGAAACACAGTTTTAGGCTGAGGAGAAAGCCAGCTCTTAATCCTGTTTGTGGGCTCTGCTCCAGTTGGGCTAACCTTGTGGGTAAGGGAAGCAGGATTTGGCACTGGGAAGCCGTAACACTAAAGAAGACGGGGTACAGAGAGATGCAGTATGCAACAACTAAAGTATATTCAGTATTTCCAGAAACACTGGGCTGCAGAAAGGAGAGTTCCTCTCTCCAGTGTTATGATGCAGGGACGTGGGGAATACTGGCTGCAGTGTTTTGAAAGGCTGAGAAATTGGGGAGTTCAGAGGAGGGGATTAAAAATAATTAACGAGTCCTAATGAAAGCGGCTAAATATGTATAGTTTGGCTAAATGGTGACTAATGTGGCCTGAGGGATAGAACAGCCCACAAATATTTGAGAGATGTAACTCCCCCAAAGAGGAAGAATAATTATTTAGCATAAAGGATGAGTTGTAGATACAAGTAAATGGAGGAAATAAAACAATGAAAAACTTAATCTCAATATTGGGAACAATTTCCTGAATGAGAGCTCAGTTATTACCCCCTGGTATAATCATCCCGAAGAAGTGTGGGAGCCTGACTTTTCTGTGTATTAAACACTTGGCTGTAAAAATACCACACAGACAACTGGAACGATCTTAGTCTCAGCAAGAAAGAAAAAAGGAGGTGGCATCAGCACTGGCGTACCACCCCTAAGCTCTCTGGAGAAAGAATGCATTCTTGGACCTGTTTTTCTTCTGTAATGTGTGTGCTGTCTTTGTTTCATTTATTTATTAATTTATTATTAACCTGAGGAATCGGTTCAAATTCCACCATATATCAGCAGGTGTAGCTGTATGGATGTAGCTGGCCTGGGCAGGATGAAGCCCTTGTGTGGCGGCAGGCTGTGCCCTGGCTGCCTGGGGAGCAGCAGAGGGACCCAGGTCCGGCAGGGCAGCGAGCAGGCATGGAGGGATGGAGGGCGCCAGTGTCCGGGGCTGCACTGACAGGAGCCGCGCTGCTGGTTGAGGGAAGTGATCACCCTGCTTGTCTCAGCAGTTGTTGTACTGTGTCTGGACACAGCGTGCAACCTGGGACCTCCCAGTGCAAGACAGATGAACAAGCCTGGAGGGAGCTCAGTAAGGACCACCGGAGCCCTGGTTTGAGCAGGAGGATGGTGTAGAGACCACCCTTCCAACCTAAATCATCCTGGGCAGTGTCAGTCAGGTGTGCTAGACAGCGATGCACATCAGGCAACCTCTAGAAGCTTTTGTAAGAACAGTTTATTTCAGTTTGTTTTACATAAAAGTATGAGATTATGTACATCTTAGGAAAAAGATAAAGAATTCTGCTTTGTTTTGTTTTTTAAAAAACACTGTCATCTCACACACCTTAGAATATTTGGGTAATAATGTCTTTTTTTTTCTGTTAATTAAGTCTTCAGACTTTTACTTTCAACAGAACCTGTGCTACACTGGTACACTCTATCCTGGGAAAGAAGGGAGCCTCAGTGAAATTTTAAGCAGCATCAAGTCCTTGAGATGGCTCTGCCTATCAAAGCCACAGTTGTGTCTGAGGAGTGTGTGGCTTCCCCGCTGTCCCAGTGCTCCCTTAGTGACATATTCCTGATGTTGCTTTCAGCCACATCCCCTTTGTGCTGGTGGTGCCACTGGCAGTGCCTTTCTTCTGCATGGGCTGTGGTGTGCTTGCTGTGCACGCTCTGTGTGATGCGATGCTACTGGGAGGTTATGCAAATGCCATCACTTGAGGTTCTTGCAGCTGTAGGCAGGTGATGCGGTGTTGCTCAGTGTCTCTTTGCTGCTAGGAGGGCATGCTTTGCTTGTTCTGACATTCTGTCTCTTGTGTAGCCATCTATACCTAGGCCAACTGAGTTTAAATGCTTTAACATCTGAATTTCATGCAGGAGTAAACAATTAAAGAGTTTGCAAGGTAGTGAAAAATCAGACCTCGAGATCTCAGGTGTGCATGGATATATCACCATCTCTGAGCAGGCTCCATCATTATTTGAATGAGGAGATACGCAAAAGCGATTCTAAAATCTCAGGAGAGTTTTTGCAAACACTCTCAAATAAAACTGTAGTTAGAGAAATTAAATTGAAAGTCATGTTATGGCAGCAGCTGGGAGAATATTAATGGGCTGGGGGAGGACAAAAAGAAGGGCTGTGGTGGCACAGAAAAAGAGGAGACACAGGGAATTACCCCTCACCACACTTCCTGTTGTGTCAACATAGCTCTTTGTGGGTCTGTGTTGTAAGTTGGACCCTGGTAGGCTAAAAAGGCAACTCTTCAGGGGTGTGCTTGCTCTCTGACATGACAAGCTGTGAGCAGCAGAGGTAAGTGCAGGTCATCTTGGCTGTCACATGTGAGCCTTGGCTTTTGCACTGAAGCAATTGGACCTGCCCTTTACATCAGCCATTCCAACAGCTCAGCTTTGCATGTATACAAGATCAATATGTGCTACAGCTATTTATGCTTATGTGTAGTTTGCTATGTAAATTATATCTAGCTCATTTCATTACAGAGGTAAAAGTTGCATTCTGTGCATGTGTGTGAAGAAAAGCAACATACATTTTAAAGGCTTAACCTCTTCAGCTCTCTGTGAGGGAATTCTTGAGTTACAGGTTAAATGGAGTCCCAGCAAGCGTTTGTGTTTCTCTCTGCCTTTCCCAGTTACACACGTGCTGCACGTCTCTCTCTTTCACAGCCACACACATTGGATAGCAGGGAAGAAATGGATGAAGTTTCTGTCAGAAAGCTGCGGGGAGAAGTTTGCATTGGGCTACTCAAAACCACCTGTAAAATGAGAAATGTATTGCTAGAGCAGGTACTGTGTGGGGTGGGAAGTTACCGTGAAATTCAGTCAAGATGCCTTTTCGGATGAAGTTTCTTCAGCAGTGGTAGCGTGTGCTCGGGGAGTCGTGACTCTGACATTACTTCTGGCTTTGCTCCATCCCTTTGGATTTAGGGATCTTTATGGCTGTCTGTCTTCACCTCCATGCCGTTGCACTTTCGTGAGGGAAGCTGCAGCTCTAACCAGGAACATCTGAGCAAAACCTTTTATTATCAGTCATGAAGAAAAGTTTCTTGCATTTGATCATATAGCCATAGTGTAGTAATGATAATGATGGATTGGAAGGCAATGTAAGTAATGTGATTATCACTGTTTGGATGGCGGATTGGAGGAGTTTTATTACCTTCTTTACATCTTTTATAACTTTCAATCTGCCCATTCTAAAAGTATAATCAAAACAATATGTTTTCTTGGTTTATATGTTAGTCACTATGAAAAGTTCCTAGCATTTGAGACATGCAGATGTTTTTTCACAAAAGGAAGGCCTAATATTACATGTGAAAGACATGCCTAAATGGGTTTTTCTTTTTTGAATCAGCATACCAAGAACTAAATGGATAAAAACCAGAAAAGCATTACATTAACCTTTAGTAATATTCAGTTATTGTAATTCGCTCTATTTATTTATATTTTTACTACCTGATCTAACTTTCATCTTTTCCTCTTTTTTTTCTCATATTTTAACAGTCATTTGCGGATTAAGAGGCTTTTAGTTTTATATCTAATTGGGATAAAGAGTGGGACCAATTTCAATCTCTCCATGAATCAGCTGCTATGAAATCATACAGAAGTATGTGGATCGACACTAACTTAGATTTCCTGAAAATTTTCCCCAGATGTGTTGTGCACAGTTATGCATTACTGTCCAAATTATGGTTGTTTTTCATTGAGGTTTTCAAAGTTTCTCTATGGCACTGCATTTCTGGATATGTACTACTTTGATCTATACACTGGAGCAGCCTCGGGAGAAGCAGGAAGTGGTTGCTTGGGGTAAAGCTCCACAAACCTGGGTAGTGTCCACAAAATTCCTCCTTTAATTCTCATCAGGTTAGTAACTAAAGCTGTATGAACAATTGTTTTTTGGTTTGGCATATGAAACGAAAGCCACAAAATTCTGGTTTGAGTTAGACACAACATACTTTTCAATCTGATACAGACAATTTTATCTCTCCTTCCATGTACGCTAAAGCTTAAAAAAAATTATGCATGTGTGGTTTTAAGGCACTGAAATGTTTCACTGGTCTTTTCAAAATTCTAGTACATCCCTTCATCCTAAACAGTGTTTGTAATCAAAGCTATTAGCCAAATTCTAATCCCTAACCTAGAAACCTAAGAAACTGAAGACCACATCTCTGCCCCATGTCGCGTGCCTATGAGGGCAGAGAGAAATGGCAGAGTGTGCCTTCTGCGCTGGCAGCTCTGGGCAGTGCTGCAGCACTCGCAGGCTAAGCTGGGGTAGCAGCTAATGGGCCAGCTGATACATGACAACCTCAAGAGACCCTTCTAGGGTTCCAGCTCAATTGTACAGAGATGGCTGATGCTTCACTTGTTAGCATCTGGACAGAAAAGTGCTCTTTTGCCAAGGTACAGCCACATGTCCCTTGCCTCCCTGAAAACTCTGTATTCCTGCCCCAAAAATTCAGGCCAGTGTTAGTGGCTAGTACCTGTAAATACCACAGGTTGATTGCCGCCTTCGTCTCTGAGCTTGCCATTTGCAAGGAAAGACCTATTTTCCCCTAAGCTTTGGAATGATTTAGATATTATGTAGGCTTAGTCTTCATGGCACTTTCTTCCTCTAATTCAACCCACAAGGATTTATGTAACCAGCATTATTACAGACTAATTAAAACTAACAGTCTTCAAATGGTCACACATAATTCTTCATACTTCTTTTGCTTGTGGCGATATGACAGACGGTGTTCAAGCATCCAGAATAACTGTGCTTGCGTCCTGTTATATAAGATGAATCCTTAAAATAGACTGGTGAGTGATTTTTTTTTTGTTGGTGCTTTTTTTTTTCCTTCTCCCCAACCAGCGTCACAATATCACAGCACTGTCCTCATGTAAGTCAGTGTGACTGCCCTTCTGCTGTAATCTTATTTAATCTTGGTGGAAAAGAAGATGAAAATAAGTTTTTGTTTTTGTCATTCTATGTTTTCCTGTGGCATCAGATAGAGAAAGGGAGATGGCATAGTCACATGCCCTGTGTTTAAACTCCTTTAATTACCAAATGTAGTCTTGAAGTTCTTGTGATTGTGAGTTTATCTGTGGTGATGGCAGCCAGCCTCTCTGTGAATGTGAACCATTTTTACTCCCAGCCAGATGTTCAAGGGCTGATGAAATACAGTCATGCTTGAAAAAAATCTGCATCTCCCTTGATGAATAATGATAGTGTAATAATCTCTTGCCCTCCTAACACACACCATGGTACCCTCAGTTCGGCTGGCCACCCCAGCAGCCAACTTTCCTGAGAGCTTCCTAACAGTTGTGTTGACAAGCTCTATTCACAAGGTGAACAAGTCTTCTGTTCTAACGTTAGAGGCTTCTGTAATTATCTCCTTCAAGATAAGGAGAATTTTCTGCTTCCTTCAGCAGCAATGCAGGGCATACAGCATGGTGTGGGATCAGGTCCATACACAGGAATCCCTTCAATAACTCAGAAAATGCCTGTTCCTGAAATTTGTCCAACCTCTTAAGGTCCCATTAGTCTCAGTAGGAGCTACATGTATGCAGCACACATCACAGAAGGTGCTTAGGTCCTTGCAAAACTGAACTTGCATAGCAAATTTATCATTCATTCAGAAACAAGTGATCTAAGACTGGTCTGAGTGAGCTTCAGAGCACAATCTTCTCTCATGAGATTAATTGTTACTGATTTGCATTTAATGTGATCAGAGTGTGTCTCCATGCAACGTTAGAGATGTGAAATGTAAGCATGCAAAAAGGCCGCACTGATACGCTGTTTCTCCTGGTACAAAATGCTGTCTAATAATCTGTCACATAGTCTGTAGGTCTTCCTTCCATATCTTCATTGTCAGAGGTAGATATCTAGAACAGAAAATAAATCCTAAGGGAAGTATAAGTGTGCTCTAGCCTGAGGAACAGAATGGCAGAGGAAAGTCTGAGTGCAGCAGGCAGGAGCTAATAATAGAGTAAGGACTGTAACGTCACCCCCGAACCACCATCAGCGTGTCAGTGATGAGCTGAATGCACTTCATCTGCTTGACATGTTCCCAATATTATTTGATTAAGTGAATTGATGGGGCAGTAACCAGACAAAGCAAAAAAGATGATAACATGACATATATGTAAAATAGCTACAAGAACACATAATGAGATGAAAGAAAAAAGAAGTTGGTGATACTGATAACTGAAGAAGAGAGATCTGTGGGCTGGTAGGTCTGTCTGGTGCAGTGTTGTGCTGTCTCAGCTCAGGTGTGAGGTAGCATGATGATGTTTGCCCAAGCTGACACAGCCCCAAATTGACTCCCTGTCCTGTGCTCCATAGTGCTTCTGTTCTTTGGTTTGTGCATGCAGGACTGGTGTGGGTGTTGATCTGTACAGGGGAAAGTGAACTGGCTGTATTGCATGTGTGTGTTCACATATACATAATGCAGTCATATTTGTTGTGGGACACATTTCTTCTTGCCAAAATAATACACAGCTGCTCTTGTGTAATTGCAATTTTATCACTTTACATTATATTCCCCTATTCCCCTTGCTGTTTGGGAATAAGCTGTACCAGAATAAATGCCTTCATACTAAGAAGGTTATTTGCTATAACCATACTGCTGAAATTACAATGGGATAAATTATGTTTAGACTGGGACAGAAAGTATGTATTTATGTGCTTTAAGTTCAGGCTTGTCTGTCTGTGTCAGCTTTGCAGTGCTTTTGCATTGTAGACACACAGGGTGTACTTATTGCTTTCCCACCATACGAGGGAGAAAAATAAAATTTGTTTCTAAGAATGTAATTAAATATTTCTTGTGGGGCAAAAATGTCATGTTATCAGCTACTTTAAGCTGAAGTACTTCTCTACCGCCCCCTGCAACATTTGTAGTGTTCTGAGTTGTAACATTTAGTCTTGAATGACTGTTTGAGTGAGACTATTTCAGGGATGCCCACAGTTTATGGTGATGTTGCAAGTGGACAAACCAGAAGATACACTAAAAATAGCCTTGTTTCTGAGAGCAAGGGAGGCCGTGCAGCTGTGGGCAAAGCTGTGCAGTGAAGCCCCTTGCCTGCTCTGTCAGCCACACTGTGAGTCTGATGGGTCCTGTTAAAGCCAAACGTCTGGTTTAAAACTCTGTGGCTCTGTGAGAGGGTGCAGTCTGGGATTTTTGTTATGAGAAAGGAAAGTGCTATGATGTGCTGGTGTCTGCAAGCAGCCTTTTAGAAAGGACTGATTGCAATCTATGTTTGTTTGGTATTAGGACACAGGGTGGGAGAATGAAGGAGGAAGAGTCTGTTGGAGGCTTCTCAGAGAGTACTGCACAGTTTTGTTTTGAGCCCAGGAGGCCCAGACTGATAAAGCTAGGCAGCTTGAATAAGTCCCAAATGGATCAATACCTTACATCTAGAATAAAGTTTTCATTTTTATCTGAAGCTTCAACAAGAGAATGGTTTACTCCAGAGAAGCTAGAGAGTTCTTTGACACGAGGACGCAGCCCCAGACGTGCCGGATCAGTCAAGCAATTTCATTTTAGCTACATTACCCACTCAATAGGTTTCCATCTTCTCTTGTTTAAATCAGATAAAAGCATTTCAAATAAGACCAGAGTCTTGTGACATTGGAAACTAAATTCCAGTTTTTATTTTCTGGCTAGTCATTTTGTTAAGGGGTTTATGGTTCTTTAAAATGACCAATATATTGTGGATGTATTGAGGTGATGAGATTTTCACAATGGAAAATAAGGGCTTCTCTTGCTGCAAACACAGGGTGAAGGAGCACTTGGAGGGCCTGTGCCCTTGCTGCAGGTAACTTTAGCAGGGCAAAGGAACAAATTTGTGTCTCTCTGTTATCTTCTGGTCTGGAGAGCACGGTATACTCAAATTTTTCTCTATTCAGGATGTGCTTTTCCAGATAACCAGCAATCCAGAGTGCAATCGATTTTCTTAAAAAAATGTGAAAAGCTACACTGCTATAAACTATCAGCTGATGGGTTTTTAGGGCCAAACTGATTCATTTTAGTACTCTAGGCAGCATATACTCTAGGCTGTCTTCTGTAAAGCCCTTATTCTGAAAAAATGTCCCCAAAGGATGAACCACAATGAAAGAAGTTTGACTAGAAAGCTCTGTCCATGGAAAGAGGAGGCAACCTGAGCTTAGAAGATGGAGAATTCTGGAAGATGATTTTTATATCTTATAAGAAGGAAGAAAGAAAATTCTTCAGTTTTAAAGATCAACAGTAACATAAATTGTCCAAAATTGGATTGATTTTTTGAGGTAGCTGTGTAAAACCATCCACGATATTTGAATCATAACCTATTCAGTGGTGGGTTTCTCAAGAATATGTTGCAATGTCATCTACCCTATAATGGGATGCATAACAAGTCTTTGAACAGTAAACAGGTTTTTCATTGAACTCCAGAAATTTGGATACAACAAAACCATAAGCCTCTGTGTGTTATGGAAGCACAGTAAACGACAATGTGACTTTCCCTTGGATGCCATCCACTGTCTGTATGAACTGTGATGCATAAGCTGTTTGCTGACCTCCCCCCATATTTCTCTAATCTGATGTAGTCCATGCCATTCCTGGTATGACCAAGGTTTTGCTTTGAATGTTCTGCAGTAGTGCACAAAGGCATCTGTGAAATTTGGAGTCGTGTCTCATTCTGTTACACAGCACTTGACAACACTGTCAAGTTAAGCTATAGTATTTGATCAACAGCCTCTAGTGGGGTGCCTCGCCAATGTCCAGCTGTGTGCTCACTAACAGAAGAAACCGCAGCACATGACTGATTTTCAGAAATTCAGCTTAAGTGGTTTTGTCTTTGATATTACAGAGAGATACTGTTTTCTGCACATTTATAGGGTATCACAGTGGCGAGTTCGTCCCAGGTACTGTCTTTCTCTAGTTCTCCTGTCCTCTGTCCCATGTAAAAGAAAAATAGGAAGAAATATATTTCTTTTTCTTATTCTTAGGGTCCAAGTTGCAGCTGTTAGTTACAGAGAAGAGAGATGGCAGGAGGTGACTACAGGCCGTCCGGTATCTTACTTCTGGTGTTCATAAGCTTTTCATACATAGATCAGATGGGAGAGCAGGATAAAATGTATTGTAGAACCATATAGGTGTAATTTGGCAACAGTAGGGATTTCTGAGGTAGCTGAGAAAGAATTACTGGAAACATTTTCCAAGTTCAACAGTAAACGCAGTCTGTAAGATTTCTAGTTTAACATTCTGGTTTCCTGGCTATGGGATATTTATCATTAAAGTGGCAGATTAACTTATTTTCTGGACCTTCTCATCAAAGATCGAACTGCATACAGAAGTGATTCTGCACTAATGAAGGCAAGGCAGTGGCCTGATCTCTTGTGTCATAGAGCTGCATTACTGAGAGGTGTCTTTGAAGAGTAATTTTGTTCCTGTTTTTTCAAGTATTCTCTGAGTTGTTGGTGGAGGTAATCTTTAGTCTGTTGTTTGCTTTGATGATGAGGTCCAGGATTTTTAGAAAAATACGCTTTGTACCAAGATGCTGTAACATAGGGGATGTGCCTTTTGAAAGGATTGCACCAAGCACTTTGTGCTGTGGATCAGGACCCTGTGGGTTGTTGGAGAGGGAGGAAGCAGAAGACCCCAGTGCTGAGGGAGATGACCTGGCTTTCAGTAGGCCAGCTGTCCAGGAAGAAAGGCTTCACAAGCAGGCATCGCTGGGAAAGTTTGAGGTATTCGTTGAGCATGGTTTGTCTTATGAAATACAAGGACCGGACGGTTTATTGTGCTCCTAACCCTTGACTAGAGAATGGTGGAGAAAGACAATAGCGTGGCAAGAGGAGAGCTCAGAGTTACAGCTGAATCACCCCGCTTGTGAAATGAGCTTTCATTCTGAATACACCAGGTGAAATGTTCATGCCTAGCTGTCCTTAGAGCACACAGCAATATTCTGGTCTGCAGATGATAAAAGAAGAGGATTACGTTTCTATACATTTTAAGGAGGAAAAGATTTTTCTGCCTAATATTGCTGCTTGTATTTGTCATACAGAATCACAGAATGGTTTGGGTTGGAAGGTACCTCTGGAAATCATCTAGCTACTGTGGACTCATGGGACTTGGAGACTGTAGTCCCTTTGGCAATCTGGAAGAGCAGACAAGACCCTTGCTAATTCTCTGATTTCCCTCCCTCTGCACTCATCAGACTCAGCTGTATTGACCATGCGTCACTAGCACTTTATTCAAGTGGAACAGAGGTGCGAATATGGGTATTATCAAAAAATCACAAACGAGGTTGAGGTCCAAGTGAAATTGAACAGCAAATACATTTCTCTGTCTTTTTATATGTGGCAGGATTCATTTAGAGCAATGCTTTTGGCATGAAATTTTGAGCCATTGTAAATAACTTATTTTTTCAATATTAGAGGTATTTTCAAAAATTTTATTCTGCTAATAAACAAAAATACATGTCTGAGAAGTGCACTCAGATCTGGAAATTAATTTGCTTTCATTAAAATTTGTACAAGTGATAAGCAGAATGCTGCAGATTAAGCTTTTTATATCTCATAATTTTTGCTTTTTGGTGCCTGTGCCAAACATCTGTACAGTTCACTTCTTTCTGGCAATGTAATACTACTTTGTTTGGTGTATTTAATTTCATGTTGTTTTTTATTTCACTTTACTGGAAACAGAAAAACAAGAACAAAAGGTTTATTTGAAAAATAACAGTAATTACCAAATGTAATAGTGTTTTCCAGTTTAATATTTTTCGTAATAGTTCATTTTGCAGCATGATTAAAGTCGGTTTAATATTAAGGTCAGGTCTCAAAGGAGGTGGGGTCTGAGCCAGCAGAATGCTGAGCATTCCTGCAAAAGGCTGAGCACATAGGACTTCCCCTGCAAATGGCAGGATATGAGGACATTTAGGATCGTGTAGAATTGCTTCCTGAATCTTCAGTAAATACAGAGAGAAGGTCTTGTTACAAAATATTGAAGGTGACTTGGGTGAAATTTTTGTCAATTTTTTCCTCAGCATGAAATGTAGATTTCATTCAAATTAAATTACTTCATCAGCTTCTGCTGATTTAGTTTTTATCCTCCCAGAAAGTAAACAAGAATCAAGAAAATTTTTAATGTGTTTTGGTTACACCCTTAGAAAAGAAGTAGTTATTAACTTTTTCCATTTGAAATGAAAGTTTGACATTTGCTTCAATTACATTTAAATTGATGTTCTAAAAATGAAAACTTTCATTTTGGAGTGAATAAATTGCTGAGATTGATGCTAAGTGATTTTGTTGAAACTTTTCAGAGAAGCTATTTTGAAAGAAAAAATAAAATAGAATATTTTTATTGCTCTCAGAATTGTATTAACCTTTCTTTCATAGCATCATTGGATCACAGAGGCTGGAAAGGGACCTCAGGACGTTTCTTGTCCCAACCCCCTGGTCAAAGCAGGCTCAGCTCTGTGGTCAGATAGGTTGCCCAGGACTTTATCCATTTCGGTCTTAAAACTCCCCAAGGACAGAGACTGCACAACCTTACTCAGCTTCCTTATACCCTGCCCATACCTCTCATTTCCAGACAGGCCCATTAGCTCTTGTTCTTCTTCCATGCCCCAGTTTGAAATGCCAGACTCTGTCATCTTGGTACCCTCCTTGTACCTACCAGAGTGATGCTGTTAGGCACCTCCAAAACGACTGTAACTATTTGTGTGAATCTGCTGAGGAGATCTAGAATAAATTACTATTTGCCACTGTTCATGAATTTCTTTGTGCTTCAGCATATCTGTGAAGGTGGTAGGATCATACAGTTTTTGTTTTGTTTGTTTTGCTTATAAGCTGCTGGGGCTGGACTGAGTGCACCCTCAGCAAGTTTGCTGATGATACCAAGCTGGGAGGAAGGGCTGACACACCGGAAGGCTGTGCTGCCCTTCAGGGACACCTGGACAGGCTGGAGGGCTGGGCAGAGAAGAACCTAATGAAGTTCAACAAGGGCCAGTGTAGGGTCCTGCACCTGGGAAGGAGTAATGCCAGGTACCAGTGCAGGTTAGGGACAGACCTGCTGGAAAGCAGCACTGCAGAGAAGGACTTGGGAGTTCTGCTCGACAACAGGTTGACCATGAGTCAACAATGTGCTCTTGTGGCAAGAAGGCCAACAGTACCCTGGGGTGCATTAAGAAGAGTGTGACCAGCAGGTCGAGGGAGGTTATCCTCCCCCTCCACTCTGCCCTGGTGAGGCCACATCTGGAGTACTGTATCCAGTTCTGGGTTCCACAGTTTAAGAAGGACAAGGAATTACTGGAGGAAGTCCAGCAGCTGGCTATGAAGATGATCAGGGGCCTGGAACATCTTTCTTGTGAGGAGAGACTGAGAGAGCTGGGTCTGTTCAGCCTGGAGAGGAGAAGGCTGAGAGGGGATCTCATCAATGTTTATAAATATCTTGAAGGTGGATGTCAAGAGGATGGGACCAGACTCCTTTCAGTGGTGCCCAACAATCGGATGAGGGGCAATGGGCACAGACTGAAGCATAGGAGGTTCCGTTGAATATGAGGAAAACCTTCTTTACTTTGAGGGTGCCAGAGCACTGGAACAGGCTGCTCAGAGAGGTTGTAGAGTTTCCTTCTTTGGAGACATTCAAAACCTGCCTGGACACTTTCCTGTGCAATCTACTCCAGGTGAATCAGCTTTAGCAGGTAGGTTGGACTAGATGATCTCCAGAGGTCCCTTCCAACGCCAGCCATTCTGTGATTCTGTGACTGATTTTGGCATGTGTGCAGTTTTTTAAGAGGAGGACCTCAGTCTTGGACCTTAACATAGTAATAATGATAGTCTACTGCAGTCAAAACCAACATATCTCAAAGAATTATCACTATCTCATGGTGGTGACTTAAATAAGTACAAGGCAAGACTTACAGGAGCTCTTAGCGGAGATATTTTTGACTATGACAGGAGGTTGCTTGTCAGACCTGGGCTTAAGTGCATGGAAATTCAGTGCAACTCTGTTGTCAGAATAGTTTACCATTTGTATGCTGGTGTTATTTTAAATGTGCAGACCTCCAAAAATATTGATGAGGCAAAAAACCCTGTGAAGCTTATCTACCTTTTGGTCTTTTTATACATCTGTTTAATTGTTCCGCCAACTGGAAAGTTAAACAATGACAGAATGGACTGTGAATCTGTGTGCTGGCTGCTTTTCCTCCTGGTGTTATGAGAGGTTTTTGCTGAATGGGACAGAGATTTCCACACAGTGTGTGGTCAGGCTTTAGCATCCAAGGTAACAGAATGACTGTAATCGTATAAGCTCCATAAAACTTACAGTTAAAGAAATTGCTTTATGTGATTTTAAGGACTGTTATTAAATAGCCAGCGGTTTGAGGGTTACTCATTGCAAATCTGTTAGTCACATTTTTGGGTTGTCATAACTGTCATTACTTCTTGCTCATGAGGAGAGTCAGCTGTGGTCTGGCTAACCAGGAGTCCTGTCCCATGGTTTAAAGTTTGCTAGGTTGTCTCAGACATGGGGAAAATCTGTTTGGCAACCATCCTTGGTGGGACTTTCAGGAGAAGACACTGTAACTGTACATGTATGCCCCTAATATCTTCCAGCTAACACTTGAAGACTAACAGATCTGTATGTGTTTTTTATTTTACACAACAGTAAAAATATAAAACAGTGCATGTCACCATTCTTATTACTTAATGGCAATGCTGGTGTCTTAAGATCTAAATTGTTAGTCTATACAGGCCATACTTCTCATGACCCAAAGCTTGAGCTGGACAGAGCTTGTTTCTGAAGTTGCATTGAAAGATACTAGCGCTCTTACCCCCAGCTCTGTGCGACTGAAATTAAGGCTACTCTGGTCTGTGGTTGTCAGTCTCCCGCCTATGCAGTTTTCCCATGGGACTTGAAGATGCATTTCCAAGTAACCATGCAGTGATTGGTAAGGGCTTACATTTGAATTCATTTGAGTTATAATAAATGTAGCTGGTTTTCTTCCCATATCAAACTGGTGCTAAACATCTGATTTTATTCGATATTTATATTTATGGTTTATAATTGTTCAGCTTCCTTCATGCATTAAGCATTCAATGACACATATCCAGGTCAGCCGTAGAGCTTTCCAAGAACAAGATAATGCTGTAAGCACTATCATCTGTCTGATGACCGTTTTTCAGAGAGAACTTTTCAGAGAGAAAAATAAATTAGATTAATAATAAAAAGAAACTATACTCACTCTTTAAAAGATTGTCTAGTGTTTGTCTTCTGTGTTTGAATGCCGAACGTTTTTCTTGGAGTTGCGCCCTTTTGCTGGTAACCAAAATCACTCTTTTCTCTAAAAATGCAGGTTGATTATATATGTCTGTGGTCAATAACACAGCAGGTAAAGTGAATCTGGTCATTTTTATAGTGTGTGTGGTGGCCTGGATCAGTAATCCCTGTACTAAGAGGAGGAGTGAATGACGAGAAAAAGAAATGGAAAGCAAATAAAGGAGAAATGATCTTTCTCTAGCTAAATGGATCAAGCTGTTGACTAAAGATGTAGTTTTCTTGATGGATATTATTGAAGGGCAAGGTTATGATTTCTTGTAGAAATTCCAAATGTGAACATTACCTCTACGCATGAGAGCTAATTAATGATCCTGTTGCCAAAGACAGAAGGCCATCTGTCACTGAATCAGGGTTTTTCAGGAACTTTTAGGTTAGGTAAAAAGATCTTTACTGGAGTACAGTGATACCTGGTGAAGAGAATCTTGTGGATCAAACAGTCATGACATGAGAAGTGGTTTGTTTCTTGCCTTGTCAGATCCTTGTCTAAGACTGGGAGTTTCACCCAAGTAACAACTGTGCAGAATATGAGTGCTCTGTCCTGCAATATGTATGTGTGTGGGACTTTGAGCTTCTCGTTAAGCTGTTGGTCTTCAAGCACATTCTTCATCTTCATTTTGGGGCAACTTAGCAGCTCTGTTGTCAGAGAATTTACACAAATTTCAACTTGATGTAAGAACAGGTTTGAGCTGTTAATTTTGTTAAGATTGCCTGGGTGCAAGAAGTCTTGAGTTTTTTAAGACATGTCCTGAACAAAATTTGAAGCCCTATTTTGACTTTGTGTTAGAATTAACTAAGTTAAAAAGAATGAGTTTCTTGACAGTTACAATACAGTTTCAGGGGAGAGCGTAGTCATGAAGGCTCTGTGGCCGAAACATCTGAATTAACCACCCAAGAAGTGAAAGATTACAGCCTAGGACAGCTTTATTGTTGCTATGAAATTGAATGCATACATAAAAATAAAGAGAACAATAAGGGGCAAGCGTTTACTGGGCATTAGAGAGATGTTTATTATACCTTCCACAACATAAGCAGAGAGCTCAAATTATCTCCAGATTTTAAAGGCATTGTAAAATAATTAAACACAAATACTAAGAATCTTACTGGAACTACAAATCCAGGAAATGTTCCTCTGAGGATTCTTATTTCATTCTTTACATGCCCTACTAGGCTGCAATACTACAGCCCTGGTTTTGGCCACACAGAGAATTTGAGTGAAGTTGGCCCAATTCTTGTTTGTAGCTCGTAAGTCCTGTTGGAAGGCAGGGACTGTGGGCTGGGAAGGGACATGGCAAGCCAACTGCAAGATTGGTTGCTCTTGTCTCTTTTTTTTTTTTGGCTTTGCTTTGGATGAGAAAAACAGTTCCATGCAGAGGTATGAGGAAAAGCCCTTGGAGGTAATTTTTGCTCTGTTCGTGGAGGAGGCTTCTCGGGTGGTACCCCTGGTTTGCAGCAGATAGCGGGGAGGGAACCTAGCCCCTTGCAGCAGAACACAGATGTTCCCTTGTTGGATAAACACCCTGTGAAGCATCTCTCCTCTCTTGGCTTTAGAGGATGCAAAGAAAGGCATGGCACAATGGAAGCCATGGCTCACAGCCAGATCTTTGCCTTCCAAATAGAAAGATGAGATTTTGCGTGAAACCACATTTAGTACCACATACCTCAGATTTTAGGGTCAGGGAAGGTGCTTGCCACAGCAATTCAGGCATATTAGCCATGTCAAATAAATATGATTTAGAGCACCCCTTTGGCACAAGCCAGTTCAGCAGGTTAAAGCAGTAGCAGCTGAGCCAGAATAAATGTGAGGAAAGAAGTGAGGCAAAGGAAGTATGCAAACAGGATGGTGAAAGGTATGGGGCCTCCTCTTTTGGCGGTAGCACCCAGGTCAACTTGGCTGTAATGTCACCTTAGTGAGCCTGTGCCACCTATACAGGTGATTGGAAGAAACAGAACCACTTTGGGTGACAGTTCAGAGAAGCTACGTTAGATCCCTATAATTAGAAAATGTGAATGTCCCATTTAGTTCCCTGTGTCCAGTTTGTATAGGCAGCATTAACCAATATAATTAAGTGATTGAAGACCCTGGAGAAAAAGCAACTGTTGAGTGACCCTGTGTAACCGAAAATCAAAGCTAGCTTTTCCCATAGAAAAAAGCCTGCATGGTTGTGATTTTGCTATATCCCATTGGTTCTTACCTTACAGCTACATGAGGACCTATATGATATGATGACTCTACTTTATATAAACACACTTACCTGGAACAGGAAATACACCATGAACCCATATTTGCAAACGTTTCAGTTGGAAATAATAAACATTAATGGCAGGCTTCCAGTATAATTTTGTTTCACATTCCATCAGTTAACTACAATACTATGCAGATTACATTTTACTTAGTAAGAGACAGTCAAGAATTTCTACTCTTTCTACAGGAAGCATTATGGAAAGGGTTTGGAAAAATAAAAATAATAATAAAAAAAATTGGTAGGGCTTTTGTGTTGTGCAAGGGGCTGGGCAATGGCATCTTTTACTTTTAGGTGCCCAAACTGAGACTGTAGGATACGAGTGTTTCACTCTGGGTAACTGCCGCAGTTGGTCACAAATGTATTTTATAACTAGTGATACGTCTGCACAAATATGCTTTGGGAATTAGTTCAGGAGATGGATTTCCAAACTAAACTTCCATCTATTTTCCAACCCAGCACTAAGATACAGCAGGTAAGGTAGTTTTGGATAATTAAATATAGTGTTTTAATTACAATTCCTTGCACATATAAAGTTCATACCTTACTCCTTGAATGGTGCACCCAGCAGAGACTGTTTGTCTTCTAAAATGAAACGTATGCCTCCAAATAAAGAAGAAAATTAGGTTTTTAGTTTTAATGAAAATTTCAAATATTTACATTAAAGTTAGCTAGTACATGACTATTTAGCCTCCACAGCTTGAGATTCATTTCCTCTGTGGAAAATAGGATATGAAAGTGAGCACATTTTCAGTTTTTATTTTGACACAGAAACTGATATGCTGGCTCACTGGCCCCTATGATCTGGAATTCTGTTTCCAAGAGTGGTAAGTACTGGATGCATCATAGTGTAATATGAAACTCCGGTAATGAGTAATTATCCAGAGATATGCACCGAAGGAAACCTCTTCATATGTTAGTGGCAAAGCGGTGTGTCAGGTACTGAAGTGTGAGAGTCAGTGTTACTTATCCAGTGATGATCTTTGCTGACACAAGTGTGAATAATATTTTAATTATTCACTTAAATGTCTTATCTCCTTCTGTATCTTATGAATCTGCTGGTCTTAACTGACCTCTACTTTGACAGTGAGTCCTGCACTTTTAATTTTGCCTTGGATGATGCGTTAGTGAAAAAATAATTTATTTTATCAAGTTAAATAGGTGTCCCTTCAATTTTATTGGCAGCGTCTGCTTTCTTACTTGAGAGGATGAAAATATGGCATGAGTTGGCATAGCCAGACTCACTGAGGTTCATGATCTTATATGAATTTATGCCAAATGAGGTCCTATTTTTTTGTTTGTTTTGTTTTGTTTGTTTATTTTTGTTTGGTTTGTTTTTTTGTTTGTTTTGTGTTTGGCTTTTTTTATTTGGTTGGTGTTTTGTTTTGTTTTGTTTTTTCCCCTCTCCCTGGCTATTGCTTAGTAACAAGTGGATGTATTGGTTTGTCCTCAGTTTCCAAAGTTGCTTTTTGTGAGCAGCCAAAGTTAATTTGGAAACCATGAATTTCCTAACTGTTCCTTCCACAGTGTTTCCTTTTGTATGTTGTGCTGTAGCCATTACTCAGTTCTCTAAGCCAAGGTATTTACAGAGCTTTCCATAATGCCTTTTATTTTGTCTAGAGAGTTTCATCAACTTAATTCTTATACTGCTCATAAGCAGTGTGAATATCTTTCATAGCAGAGGTCTTTGCATCAACCCTAGCAGTGCCTTTGTTCTTTGCTAAAAATGGATTATTTAGTCCATTTCTGTTCATTCATCTCTCTAGACAAGTTTTCAAAAACCATACTTTACCCCTTCACATCTCAGAATTACTTCTAAGCTGGTTTACTTCCATTTCTTCAGTAAATCCCACAGAGGATCTTCAGCTTTCAGAAAGTTTCTGTCAGTCGTGAGTTGGCTTCCAGTGTAGGGGAGTTAGCTCTGCAATGAATGTGTTTGAAAATCTCAAGCCTGCCCCTGGAGTTTTAGGGGAAAAAAATATATCACCATCTCTACATAGGCAAGAGGTGAAAAGCATTCTGACTGCCCAAAGATATACCTTATTAAGCTTGTATTTTAAAAAGCAAAAGCTAGAGAATGTCCATTCAAGAAATGGCCTCAGTCTTTTCTCTGGATCAGGTAGACACTTAAAGCAATAGTTTCCTCCCAGCAGTCCATCAGTTTTATTTGGATTGAACTTCTATCAGCTTTCTAACACCACTTCTGCAACCTTAAATCTTAATCTTGTAATTATTTCCTCTGTCACAAATACTGTGAGCTTTCAAAATGTCTCCAGCAGTTTGTTTACACTAGGATTCTCAGGAAAAAAAGAATCCAAATTAACTGAAGGTGTGAATCCAAAGTATATTTGCTAAACTGGAGTAAATCTGTGTTATTTTGGAAGGTAATTCAGTAAAACGACATGAAAGTTCTTTCTGTAGTGATGGTACGTCCACACAGTGTTCTAATACAGTCTAAATGACACACTTCAAAAATTTAATTGGGATCAAGTTCCTTGTGTGTCTCTGTGGACACAATCCCTGCTACAGCAGGGAAGTGGTTTACACTGCACTGGTTTGCACTGGAACCCACAGTGCACCCCTGCGTAGTTCATAGCTGATACCGCTTGGCTCAAGTGAGGTGAATGTAACGTGGAGCATGATCAGTTTTTTGTCAATATATAAAGCCATGTTGCCATCATCACCATTGCCATTACTGCAGTAGCATGCGTAGTCTCATGTGGAAATCAGAGTCTTATTATACTAGATATTAAATGAAAACAAATTAGCTGGCTCCTGTACAAGGAGCAGAGTGTAAACAGCTGCTGGCTGGGCTGGACAGGCTGAGTGCTGCAGTGGCATCAGGTGTCCCAAGGTTCAGCCTGGTGCTTTGCCCAGGAATTCTGTCTGTCCAGAGTCTGCAGTGGAGAGCCAGGCCTCTGAATTGCCTTGAAAAGTAAAATGTGAGAATTTCTAAATGCCTGTGCTAGATCACAGGGCCAAATCAGCATCAGCTGGCATCATCAGAGCAATGCTAGCCACCCAAGTGGAATTATTTTACACAAATCCTTCTCACAAGAAAGCCACACTGTACATGGTTGTGTAATATTGAAGCCTACATCTGGTTAAAATATCCTTCTCTTCCCAGTTAAATGCTCTGGGAATTACCTGAGGCTTATTGCCTTTTTCATCCCCTTCAAAATTCAGTCAAGTCTGACAGGGTTTGTAAATGACTTTCTAGCCTGCCATGCATTGATTTTTCTCTCCTTGGGGAAAAACAGAAAACCCCATGAAGTTGTGAGAAATAGTTCATTGCTTTTTCATACATTTTGCCAGTTGCAGGCCTAAAATATAAAGGAAAATGCAGGTTCTTCCATCTGAATGCAATTTCAAAGGTTATAACTGTCAAACTAGAATATAGTTCCAAGGTTTTGAAAAGGCCAGGTACCTCCAACAATGTTTTTTCCATAAGAAAATGCCAGCTATGGGTCTGGTTGGGTCAAGAAGTCGTTTGTATTACACTATCAGCTTTGTAAAAGGAGCAGCAAATGCTGCAGAAGCGTTTAGTGGCAAGAGGGATAATGGCTCTGTCAGTCAACTTTGAAAATGGCTTTTAGGAAATGTATTTTCACCTGAGGTGAGTCAATGAGAGCAGATGTATGAGCAGAGTGAGTGGAACAGCTGCCTATATTTAAGACTGAGCTTGAGCACAGGAGTAAATTTTTCAGTGTGTTTGCCAACAATTATATTTTCAGTCGTTGCACATAGTATAAGATTTTGTTTAAAATCATTTCAAAGTGAAGCTAAGACATGCAGAAAATCTTGATTCAACAGGAACAACTTCATGAAAGTAGTAGTGATGGACAGTGTGGAAGCTGAAATCATTGAATCCTCTCAAACCATTGAAATGTTGCTAGGAAAAGAAAAAAATGATGCTTTTTGCTTTGCTTTTGACCAACACATTTTGATTATGTTTTCTATGAAAAAGAAAGCAGACTCTTAAAGGAGGGATCCAGGTTATCAACTGCAGTCTTTAGGCCAGGGGGAAGGGGAAAGACAAGGAAGTGGTACAGAAACTTCTGAGTTGTAATTCTGTATCTGGTCAATTAAAACGTCCTAGTATTTTTCTTTTATTAAAAACTAATCTATCTGGAACTGCTTTGCACTTGCCGCAGGCTAAAAGAATACATACTGGTGGTGCACACAGTGTGCACATGACCAGCTGATGTATGGCAGCTTCATGCCCAGCAGTAATTTGTTCGTGTGTCTGAGACATCTGATACAAACATAAGGCACTTGCATGCTGAAATGAGTGTGTAAGTGTATATATAGGTTCAGTCTTTTTTCCCTCACTCCTTGGAGTAAAATAATGTAATTGCTTTTGTAAGTTCAGTGTTGGATCACATATACTGATACCAGTGTAATGGAGCTAAAGCTTCTTAAAACTTATGAGGGTTTAGAATTAGTGCTCTTAACTGTGACACTTCAGCAAAGTAAGAAGAGCTGCTATCAGCACAGACTACTTATATACCTATCTTAAGTCACAATTTTTCTGCCAAAGCAAATAACATTAAAGTAGCCTCATGAATTGTTATATCCATCTCTCCTTTGAGATGGTGCTCCAGTGGACCTGCTCTGTTTAAAGTGCTCATTTTACAAAATGGAAACCATGGGACAGCATGGTTAATATTAACGTTACCCTCGGCAGTGCAGAATGCACAGGGGTTGGAACAAAACAGCTGCAACAAAGGCTGAATGTTGAATTGTCTCAAAATAAAACATTATGTAAAACAAAAGTACTTGATGTTTCTGTTCCAGAAAAGCTTAGCTTTTTAATCAAAGTCTATACAAGCTTCGGCATTCTTGTCTAAGAACCCTGTAGTATTAAAACAGCCTTCATTGTTTTCTCTGCCTAATGGTTAATGCACCTGTAGTTGGTGCGATTGTCTCCATCTCATTGCAAACAGCAATATTTTCATTGGTCGCCATTTGGATTATGTTTTAAGAGGTGATAAAAATTTAAAACAGCTAGTGCATGGCTTCTTACACCTCACCAAATTCACATTTAATACTAATTAACTTAACAGTGGCTGCTTACACCCAAACATTGCACAAGTATTCATTTTCTAATCAGAGACTTACGAATGAGACACAATTCTATGTGAACCATTCGGTGACTGAACTTAATTTTAGAACAGAAATTGCTCTATAGCTCATTGATTTAATTGGAGGTTTTGGGGCTTTCTTGCAGGCTGAATTGTTTCAACAGATGAGACAGTGAGAGAGGCCTGATTGTGACCCTGCTTAATGCAGACTGTGAATTTGGGACAACTTTGTGAAGTCAGTAGTATTAAACTAGTAATAATGAGTGAAGAATGAATTTATAAAACTGTTGAGATCAATGAGGTCAAAACTGAGATCCCACAGAAACAGTAACCTGATAAATACCTTAATTTATTCTTGACTGCTTGTGTTGATGAGTTTGGGGTTGTTTTAGCTTACTCGTGTCGTTTTTTCCACAGAGCTGCTCAGAAATTGAACCTGTCTTCCAAAAAGAAGAAGCACAGGCCTTCTGCATCATCTGTTCCTGAATCTCCTCTCTTCTCTACCAGCTTCAGCAGTATCCTTCAGACTTCTCCACCCCCTGCTCCACCATGTTTGTTGAGGGCAGTCAGCAAAGTGAAAGACACCCCTGGTTTGGGCAAGGTAGGCCTTGCGAGTATCACTAAAACACTTGTTCAAGAGAATATTTTATCCTCATGCAAAATATTAAGGGAATTGGAAGACCATGTTTTTTCTTGGTTGGCTTTACTGCAATTGGTCCTTGAGTGCATGTACAAAGGTCTAACAATGTAAGTTACTTAATGCAAGTGAACTTCTAATGAAGTTCAAGTTGACATGAAGACTCCCAGACCTAATTGTGCAGCAGTAATACATTGCAAGGCCCAGGTGCACTGAACACCCCTGCATTAGAACCATTGTGCTACTAGGCGGTGACAATGTCGGTTCTGCTGGGGTTTCTGGAGCAGTTGGCCTCTGGGGCTGTCTTTAAACTGTGTAGCAGTTGCTTGCTGTGGCAGATTTCTGGGTTCCTGATGCCCTTGCTGTCCAGACTGGTGTCTTGGCTGGACACACCGTAATTTGCTTCTGGCTCATTTTTCCTGGCTTTCTTCCAGTACAGTCAAGACAAGGCTGGGCCATGTACCTGAACAAAGCCTGTGCTAATAATGATGAATTGCTCCTTTTTCCTTCTGCATGTTATTTCCTCCCATTTGCCATAATTATACCCTCTTAAAATGCTGTTTAGGTGCATACTTATAGTGGAAAACGGTTGAGGCGATGGAGGAGGTGGCTATATAGCTTGCTGTTGCTTTGTTGTTTATCTGAGTGGCCCTTCTTTTTTCCCTGTCACAAATGGACAGCCTGGCATATTACATCTGGGAATACATGCGTGCAGTTGCTGAGGACAGCAGTTTGCTTTAATCAAGGTAGTTTCTTATGCAAGCATCTGTGTGTGTGGCTTTTCCATATTCATTGAATACTAAGCAGTGACAACAAATTCGGTGAAAACCTTTGTGTTTAAAAGAGAAATTGTAATGTATGATCTAAGAGTGCTGAGCATAGAATGGGCTTCAGAATTTTTATTGCTGACTTTGGATACTCACTTTCTTAATGTTGTGTGGTTCCAGGTTTGATTGTTTTAGGTTTTTTGTTTGTTTGTTTTCAATGAACAATGCTATTACTTTCATGGATGGTTTAATGCCTGTTTGAAAAGGAATTTTCTCCACATAGGGCTCCCTTTCTTTCTTGTGGCCTGGTAGGTGGGAAGAAATGTATAGATCTGTCACGATCTTATAAAAGTTAGCAGTGATGCATACTCTGACTTCAGTGGGAGGAGCAGTAAACTTGAACCTGTTCAATGTTGTAAGAAGTTTCTATGGAAATATTTACAATAGAAGCTATCCTCTTAGGATTCTTACTTTTCTGTGCTTGGGACAGGTTATATCTGGAAAAAAAAAATCCATTGAGAAATAATGAACAGTGTGATCATGAAAATAAGGGACTAATTTGCCTTATTGAAGTGTGTGAGCACTTTTCCTGACCATTGGTTTTCACCACTCTCAAGAAAAGGGTCTATAAACATAGACACACAAACATACCTCTGTCCAAACACTGCAAGCTTGCTCTGAGCCTTTCTTGCTCCTCTAATCACTGGTTTCCAGTGGATAGGGCTTGGGAAACAGTTTTGAGATATGCCCAAACAGATGTATGATTTGCTTCTTCATCAACACCATGTAGCAAAACAGGCTCCAGGCTTTCTAGCTGTGTAAGAAAACTGAAATTTTTCAGTCCAGCTGATGAAGGAGGATATTTCTTTTCAATTTAGATTTACCATCCCTTAGCTATCAGACTATATAAGAAAAAGCTAAGAGGTTTTAAAAAAAATCTTTTAACACATGCTTCTCCAAAGTAGTAAACCAAATTAGGTTAATTCATATAGTCAGAATGGAATTTTTTTTCTACATTTCCATTAGCAAAAATATGTCTAGCCTGCAGTTTCTGGAATTCAGTTTCATTTTTCGCCTCTTTGGTTTCTTCAAGGAGTCAACTTATAATTATGACCTGAAGCTCTTATACTTTCATCAAAGTTTTCCATCAGTTTACCTCTGTAGTTTTAATATATCAGAAATAGGTGTGAGACCTAATAAGGAAATAATTGCAGGACAACAATGTAATTTATCTATCAGACTGAGAAAACTTCAGACAAAGTAATGGAATTTCCAGCTTGTTTACTTTTAATTTTTATTGTTGTTATTTATGTATGTTTTGTTCAGTTTGTTTGGCATATGTTTTGATAAGAGCATGCTAAAAACTATGTTACTTTTCTTAGCATTTTCTCTCATATAGTGTTTTCTGTAAGGGTATAAATGTATGAAATGTGGACCCACGTGGAGGAAGCAGGTTTGGGGAAGCTAAACATTCCTTTCAGTCACTTAGGGTTTTTTCTGGTTTGTGTTTAAATAGTGTTTACCAGCAATCGCAGTGCCAAAAAACTCTGTTTCACTTTGGGTTTCAGTGTGCTGGGTGATTTCTAACATGACAGTTTGTTACTGGAAAGCCTGGATTACCAGAACTGGGAGACTGGCCGATGCCAAGGACTCCGGATTTCTGAGAGCCCTGGGGACAGCTGCACACAGCTGTCCTGGGATGGGCTGCCTGAAAATCGGGCACTTCGCTGTAGGGCTGGGAGCCCTGGCACAGACACAGGGCGTTACTGGCTTGGTGGCAGCCTGAGAGCTGTTAGTTTGCCAGGGTACGTGGGTACCTGAGACACTGCAGGATAGGGAGCAGGTACTTCAAGGCTTTGACTTTGGGGTTAGATGTCATTTCACAATTTTCTAAAAAGAACTTGCCACCAAACAGTTGCCATTTTATATTTTCACTTCTACCAGAAATGTCAAAGATTCTACTTCTTGTTGCAAAATTTATGGCAATGATTTATTTAAAATTGTAAAGTTTCTCAGCTGTCATGTGCAGGCATATAATTTTCGTGAGTTAAGCTAGGAAGGATTGCCTATCAGCAACATATTTAGAAGTTAATTAGCAGCTCAGTATGGATATGGGTACAACTGAAGAGTCTAAACTGACAAAGAGAATTAGAGAGTATATATTCAGGTTGCACGCTTCACACCTTTTCTTACAAAAGGCCTTGCAAATCAAACTGTACCAGCCTGGAATTTGGAAGTAGTATTATTTGAAAGCTAAAGTTCAGCTTCACAGAAGGAGTAAGATATTAATAATGAAATGTTGGGACTGCATAATTACCATTTTTACTTCAATGTTAGACACACTGTTGACCCTAGCAGAAATACAGCAGTGGCAAAGTGAAATAAAGTATTAAAGGATCATATTCTTTGTTGCATTCTTCCAAAAGTTCTCCATGAAGACAAAAGGGCTGTGACCATTTTGCAAATATATTAACAGTGGTGCTTGTATGGGTCATAACATACACATGTGCTTCGGGTTTGCATTTGCTGGCAGAGCGGAGAGGTAGTGTGGTATCTTCACAGCTGTTTCTTGAGAGCAGAGTCTTCTTTTGGGCTGAGCAACAGTCCTGCTCCATAAACTACCAGAGCTTGAGCATCACTCATGTTTTCTTCTCTCTCTGCTGTCTTTGAATCATTGCATTCTGACAGTGACAGATTGCTTTCCCTGGGTTTACACACAGAGAGAGAGTACCACTGTCCTGGCTGACTATATGCACAGTTTCCCCAAGTCCTGTCATTTTCTGGAACATACTCCTTAACTCTGTTCTGTCCTTTCTGTAAATAAGTCAAGTAACGAAGCAAAAAGGCATTCCATGTAGAAATAATGAATTATTCCATGCCTGCACTCAGGTTAACTACTTCAAGGGCATTCTGGTAAGGTTTGCTTAGATTTACTCCCTAAACTGCTTCCCTCCTTCTTCCCACTGCCCCTTCCTTTTCATTTTCTGTCAAAGAAAACCAAACTAAACCAATACGTTTGAAAATCTGAAATGTTCTTTCTGTGAAATATGTTGTTTTGCTGAATCCCACATTATGCATGAAAAACAGCTTGAATGAAAAATTTTCTGGCAGCCTTAATAAATAGGTTGTTTTCAGGTGGCACAGGGTTTAGGATGGATGGATGTGGTCTCTCTTCTTTCATTTGTTATTTTTCTGTGTGTCGTCTTATAAAACTCTGTCCCTGAGAGGTATTTGTTATATTGTGGCAGAGATTAAATTACTTTTTCTTATATATGTTTTGTGTGTGTGTGAACTGTTGTTTGTTGATACTTGTTAATCTCAAAATAAACCAGCAATGCTTATGCATTAAAATAATCCCTATGCAAAAGGCTCCTACCAGGCAGAACCAGGTCCTCACTGAACTTTCTTTGGGTAGTCATTTCAACCTATTAGAAAAATGGACTGTAATTCTAGATACTGTATTTGCTTTTTATCTTTCTGTAGCACCCAGTCTCCTATTTGCAGAGCCTAGACCCATTTTGCTAAATTATGTATACATTCAGATAAAAAAAACCTCAGCCTTTTCTGTCAGTGTGAGGAGGAAGACCAGACAGACAGAGACATGGGAAGCAAGAAGAAACAATGAGGTATTATCGGTCATCTTGATAGCATGTCCTCAACCCATCAGCAGTCTAATATTAGATACCACTTGTCAAGCTTTGGTAGGTGTTGTAGAAGAGCAGATTATTAAAATCTTTGAAGGGAGAGTAATAGGTTAGACTGCAGATGCTTCTGAGGAGCCCTTTCCAAGTGTGCAGGGCTGGGTAGGAAGCACCACAGAAAGAGGTTTTTGAGAGTCTAGTAAGTGAGTGAGAGATGCAGGAGCCAATCTCCTGGCAGAGGCTGAGCACAGAGCCTGGCTGGGAAAGCTGTGAGCCGAGCTGTGGCCAAATACCAGGGATGTCCACAAAATGCTGATAGGAGATTGATGGTGACAGACACTCCTGAGTCATACACTTTTCTCCTAAGGAGCTGTGTCACATCCTAAAGAAGGTTCAGTTAAAAATAATTTTTCAGTGCCTGGCTGTAAGAATTTAATCTTCCATTAAAGCACAATATTTGATTAAAATAATCCTAAAATCTACTGTTCACTTTACATTAGTCTGCAGCTTACCTTTTCCTCACATTCATTTGCATAAAACTATCTGGAAGCACCATAAAGATCTTGTCTGACCTCAAAGTGCCTCCACCAAAACAGAAGAGGATTTTCAGAGGCATTCAGCTGCGTTATTCCCACCATAAAGGCTAGCTGGTATCTCATTTGGTGAGGGAGAACACATTTGTATGGGGAGAAGTGTGATACTCCTTGCCTCTTTGGAGGCAGGAGGTCCAAGAGGCAAAATACCTCTGATGATTAACGGGCAGAGTCTTATTTCTTTGTCCTAAAAAAACCAGCAGTAGTATCATTGTTAAAAATCAAAAGATGGTCTTATGTCAGGGCATCCCACTTCATATATTGATCATATAACATGTTACTGTCCTTTTAATCCAAGTGGCTAGTTAAGATGCAGTGCTTTGCAGAGTTTTTCCAGATAGGGAAAGAGATTATGAAGGGAATGGATCCAGTGTTATTAGTGCAATTCAGTTCTTGTACAAGGAAATACAAAATCTTGAATGCTGACAGGGAGAAGCAAGCAAATGCAATTTTCCTTCTTACTCCACCAGGTCATTTCAGCTAGGACTTAAGTGTCTCATTCATTCCTCAGTTTAAGGGAATTTCATTGTCCTACAGTACCAGGGTTTGTTCAATTTTTTTTTTCTCCCTGTTGTTTTTTCTGTCCTTGCTTCTCCACTTGTGCTGTTTCTTCTTTATATGTACCCCTGCCAAAAGTAACAGTGAAGAAAGCTGTACTGTCCAAGCGGTTCAGGTTTCTGAGTAGATTTGAAATTATCTTCTGGGGAGGGACAGAAGGGTATGCTGATGCTTTGGGTTTGCAAACTTCTAATGTTTCAGCTGCCTTAAAATAGTTTATTGGGCTTTTCACTTAGTAGGGCTGTTTCAGTATTTACAGGGTGGCTACAAACAAGATGAAGACTCCCTTTTTACAAGGAGTCACATGGGAAAGATGAGAGGTAAGGGGTACAAGTTACTCCCAGGGAGATTCTGATTGGACACAAGAGGAAAATGGTTCACGATGGGAACAACCAGCCACTGGAATAATCTCCCTGGGGAAGTGGCAGATTCCCAAACACCAGACACTTTTAAGATTCAGCTGGACAGGGTGCTGGGCCATCTTGTCTGGACTGTGCTTTGCCAAGAAAGGCTGGAACAGATGATCCTTGTGGCCCCTTCCGTCCTGGTATTCTATGAATCTATGATTATTGCACTGGCCTTGACAGGCTTTAATCCAATACATAACAGTGCAATACATGTGTTAATAATGAGTAAGTATTGTATTGGCTATAGCCTGTATGAATAATGATTTGAACAATCTTTGTCAAAAGATGTTTTCAATAGCTGTGTAAACCCTTTGTATCAGTGCAGTGGAAAGTAAAGAGACACTTTTAGACTTATGTGATTTGCAAAGCTGATTTGAAGGGAACAAAATTGCACATCCAGCAGATGCAGGAAACCCCTCTTTCTACTCTCAGAATTTGCATTTTGACTAGCTGATTGGTAAATCTGAGGATTTTTTTTGGCAACATTATGGCATACATTAAGCAGTTGTCTATGAAAACCTGTGTCAAGGTCAGTAAAAAAACAAGCACAACTTACAAGATATGTTCTGTATTTCACTTCACTGCCATCCATCCTGAAGGTTTTTCAGAGAGAATCAGAAAAGGTTGTCTTTCCTTTGTAAAGCAGAGGTTCTCTCTCTTTCATCACTCAGGCTTATAGGGGGAAAAAGTTAACGGTTAGATGACAAATGTGATTTAAAACCCTTTATCACAGAAAACAATTTCTGAGGCGAAAGCTAGTTTTGCCCAAAGTTACCATGGTTACTGAAATGGGGAAAAAAGAAGGACAATCCCTTGAGGCATTTAAAGGAGACATATGTGTTCATCTTTGTTGTCAACATGATTGTTGTACAAATTAAATAGTTAGTTCCACTTGGAATCAAATCGAGGTGGCCTTTTGCCCTCTGGACAGAGATTCTCAGATTTTCCTGAGATTTTCCTCACCAAATGTACTGTTTGGACCTGGCGGAGGCTGTCATACTCTTTCGCTAGTTTTCTGCTAGGTGGGCTTTTCTGGGAGGAGTTTTAATACCTCAAGCTGTCTTAAGAAAAAGGTGAAATTAATAGAAACTGGAAGAATTGCTATAAACAACAATCTCTTACCTCCCTCAGTCATATTTTCTATGCACATTTAATTTGTCTTTCTCTAAGCTTATCCTGAAAGCGGAAGTACCGACCCAGCCATGCTTGGAGTCTGGCAGATTGCATTTTGGTTAGCTGTGAGGCTTAAAGAAAGATGTCTTTTAAAGACATTTCTGTGCAGTCATGTTTCCACAATTTAGAGAATGGCTATAATTGCTGTTCTTTCTCTCTGTGAAGTGCAGAAGCTGCTACTTCATAGGTGCTAGGAGCACATATCAACCAATTCTGCTAAGGGAAAAACTGGCCTGTTGCCTAAACTTTACACTACGTAAGGTCTCTCTTATCTGTGTGGAGAAGCAGGGCTGTATTTCTGCCATATAATCTAGCCAAGCCCTTCAGGAGGGAAGATTAGGTTTTGCCCTTACCAGTTTAAGGGCAGTGGGTCCATTTTGGCCCACGTGCAGGCTGTCAAAAGCTCCACGTTTCCTGGTCTAACAAGCTGTCATTCATGAAAATGGGATTCCTAAGGTCAGTTGGCAAGGAGCAGACCCCAGAGAGAGGAGCTTGTGGCAAGTGGATGCTCACGTCATGGTTTCCTGGAGCACTGCAGATGCAGGCAGGTAAATGGAGGTGGGCATCAAGGAAGGGGCTTGCATCTGAAATGGGAAAATTGAAGGCAGGATACCATTGCTGTCCTTATTCTGACTCCACAAAATGGAGCAGTTTTGCTGTATGGCATTAGGAGTGCTCCACCAGTCTGGGCACTGTGTGGTCAAACTCGATACTAATTTCTCTTCTGTTAACTCCTTTGCCTCTGCTGATTTTCCATAAAATAAAGCCATCCTTCAAACTAATAGTAGATATCTTCCTTTTCACTGGTATCAAAACAGCGAAGTTTATCTAGAGAGTAACTTACAGCCCTTAAATTAAACTCTTCGCTTTGGAAAAAACACATCTTTTTCCATATGTCCTAGAGAAAGACTTGTACCCTAATCTGTGCACCAACTATTGGTGATAGCAAATATGGATAAGAGACTGTTGCTCAGTAAATTCCTTTTATCGCCTCAAAGAATACCAGAAATGCTATTCTTCCTCCCCTTACTTACATCTTCCTATGTGTATTCACAAATTGTACTGATGAGTGAGATTGTGAGCTCAAGAGGGGCATGGAGGAGATTTCCAGGTGGAATTGAAATGGACAGACAAAGTATGAAAAAGGCTGTACCTCACTTCAGTAACATTTCTTATTTCTGTGTTAGAAGAATCAGTCCTTTCCATGTTTCTTTTATAGTGCATTTCACCTAGGGAAAGAGCTGCAAAACCCAGTTTTGTATTGTTTATCTTGGTCTGTTTTGATTAATTTTCCTATAAACACTGAGCATCAAAAGAAAACTAGATGTCTGTACAGCAACCACATTTTAAAATATTTTAAACATTGAAGACGATGAAATTTGAATGAAAATTGCCGGATTTTTCTAGAATATAAAACTAATGGGTTTTAACACTTTGATTTTCTCTTTTTTTTTGATCCATGTTTTTTTCTGAGCCATTGCATTTTTATTTCCTTTGCTTTTCAGTTTTGGTTGTACTACTGGTTGGTATTTTTGGGCATTAGGATAGTTCTAGTTAATCTCTTCCACTTCATTTCTAAGACTTTCAGTAGTACTGTTGGAAATGTCCCCTTTTTCCCTGCCCTCTCCCCCACACCTCTCACCCCATTAAATTCATTTTTAAATCCATGAAGAAGAGAATAGTATAAATCAGGAAAGTCAAGATGAAAGAAGCTGAAAATTACAAGGGTGTTTCCCAGACAATACTGAGGAAGGAATTTAAATGCTGAATAGTTTGCTAAACCTGAGATCATGGTAAGTTTTCTGAGATCTTATGCAAATTGCAGGCGCTGTACTTTAAGCACTCAGCTGTAAGCCTTATTACTTTTTTTTTTCTTTAAAACTTCCTAAAGCTCTTCTCCTCCCAGCCTTTTTGTTTTGTGTTTGACTCCTCTCAGCACGTGTGTGGGAGCAGAGCTCAGCAGCGCAGGTGGGACAGTGTCAGGGCGGGAGGCTCCGCTGTAGCACCCATGTAACATCATGGGCTGATGATTCGGTTGAGCCTCCTGATTCTGCTGCAAGGTTATTCTACTTGCCATTATCCTAAAGGTCTGAGCTTTACCTCATTTCTCTGGTACAACATCGACTTAAACAGATAACCAGCTCAGCTGAGAAAGAGCCTATTGTGAGCTGTATTTTAATACTGAGAATACGATTAGATACATCTCTTCTCATATGCCATCTCCCTCTTTTTTGCCTTTTCTTCTAGGATTCAAATCGGTTTTGGGAAATAATTCTCTGGAGACATTTATCCTTTTTTCGTGCTTTTACGAGAAGCCTGTATCCTCATATTCCAAGTCATTATCTCCCCATCTTTCTCCTCACTTTAGTGCCACACTTATTGCACTTCCTTAGGCTACAATTCATGTTGCTAGCTTAAGTGAACTGACCGCTATCCTTCTGATCTAGGCAGGTCAGATGAATTCTTCCCATAGAGGAATGAAGTGCTTTAGCACCTATGTTAGGATGGGCTGACTTGCCTATCAGATGTTCCTTTCTTTTTCAGTTGGTTACAGAGGCAACTGAGACAGTTGCCTTAGAATGAGATATCTGTGTTTCGGCTGGCTCGAGTACGGTGAAATGAATCTTTCTCTGAATAGGAACACAGTCTCTGCTTGTGTTCTGCTCTGAACCTTTAATAAAAAACTGACTAATGGGAGATATAGTAATAAGGTGTTTGCAGAAAGTTCTAGGTATTTCCATCTCTTTTCCAGATCAAAGTCTGAATCCTCTGCTTTCCAGTCTAAGAAACATCAGGAGATTGCCATTTGGCACCCAGATCTGGTTGAGCACACTTGAATGCAACCAAGCATGTTGCATAGAGCAACAAGACCTTCAAGGAGAGGGGCCACCAGGTTTTTCACACTTGGCCTTATGCAAACCAAAGGAAAGTTGAACTGTTCTTTATTGAGTTAAGGACCGGAGATGTTCAACTGTACTTCTGCCATGATGGATCTGTAAAGCTGGTCACAATGTGCACAGCAATTAGATTAGAGTCTCTGGCCCTCAGATGCCCAGATTCTCATCGGTCTATAATGTGACCTTCCAGTAAGGTCTCCTTCCCAGAAGAGTAGGCAGTGTAGTTTGGGGCTTGGAAACATTTCATTAGTGGATCTGGATTCCTGATACCCAAATGCCGTGTCATTTTTCAAATGTAAATAGTCCCTTTTCTTCTATATTGTTGCTAAAGTCATTACCGGTTACGAGATCTTTCATTGGATAGTGAGATATGAAATGCCAGGTATGAAAAGCAGAACTTTAGTGTTCCCATTTTTCTTTATGACAGAATCTTTCAATATAGTAAAGGTAAAAACAAAGTTTCAAATCATTGACCTGTTTGATCTTAAAGAATCAGGAGCCAGGTTAGTACATTTTTAAGGCCTATGACCCTCAAGGCCTGTCCTTTAGTGCTCAGAAGTGAGAAACAGTTTCTGCCTCTGCGATGAGTGGATGAGTAATTATACGTATAATTCACACTATACATATGATGTGTATATTTGGGTCTAGAAACGTATATAGGTGCATATATATATGTGTATACATGTATTCATTTCCCCCTCCCCACCAGTACAGTGGGAATATATGGGAAAAAGCTATATATGGAATTTCTGAGCTATGGACTTGCTTTTAATTATAAAACAGCAGATTTCTTTTAAGAGAGAGAACTCAACATTCCCTTAAGACATTCCCAGTAACCTCTCATGGATTTTTAAGCAGCAAAAATATCCTTCTTGCTTAGCTCAGTCCTCCTACACATTGCATGTTCTTTTTTCCTCCTATGAGATGATTGAAAATGCTCATACAAATAGCAGCAGTTTACATTAAATTCTCTAGGTATCTGTTAGCTCTATTGAATTTCTGTAGATCCCAATTTCTCTCATTCGTATTAATTGCTGCTAGATTTTTCCACAGATCTGCTTAATTTACGATGTTTGTACTGAAAGGGACACGCTTAGTTAGAAAAAGATGTGGTGTCAAAATATGGTGCTTATTAAAATGCCAGGAGGAAAGCTGTACAATAACCTTTGCAGCATCACATACTCTATTACAGAAACATAGATGTGGGAAAACTTAAAAACTGCTGATCTTTTCTTCCCTGCCCCCTTTTCCCATAGAAAATATGGCGTATGTATTTCAAACTGTAAAGTGTGAGCATAATTATCTATGCTTTAATGTCTTGCTCCCTTCTTTCCACCATTTGGTATTGCTGGAGGTTTATCCAAATACCAATCTCGATTTGCAATAGAAATCCATTCTTGACTAACTCAGTGCAGCACCTGAGCTCAGATTCCAGATGTACTGTGGCTGGAAAAGCTGCCCTCCTTTTCCCGCCTGCCCCAAGAAAATACCTTAAACATTGCATTTGTGTCAGGAGCAGTGCTAAATGCATGTGCTAGCACAAGATCTGACAGAGGCACCAGGGATGCGTATGGCCTGGCCACACAGAAGGAGAAGGCATGCACGCTGATTGATAACAGTGTGTGCAGATGTGATCAACACACGGAGGCCCAGGCTGCTTTTGGGAAATGGGATAGCAACACAGAGGAGGAAACGGGATTCCCCAGGGCCTCGTGTTCCCCGAATGGTGGGAATCATGAATCTTCTCAGATGGGAAGGAGTTACTCATCATAAAGACTATTATGTCATGTGAGGCATTGCTGAAACAGAACACCACCAAGCTATTTCCTATCTTATCAGGGTGTATTAATAATGCAGCAGTAATAACAGAAGTACAAATTAAAAATAACTGGATGGGCAGATAAGCAGAGTTCTTGAGATTAAGGGTATCGGGAATTGCTTCAAACAGTTAATTGCAGAGCAGCACATGGGGGAAATTTGCCTTTGCTTTTTTTGCCTTTATTATTTTCTTATTCTTCATCTTATCTCTGTGAGCGTTATTTCTAGGGCTTTTACATAGACACTAATAGGCACAATATTTCCTCAGGTTTTCAGGCTGTTCTTTTTTATCTCCGAAGAAATGAAGTATCTTTTGCTGATCCATCTAATTCAGTAGGGACTAATAATGCTGAATAAGAAGAGTATTCTGATTATTAGCCTTTCTCTACATAAACCTCTTATCGTTTTCTCCTCCCACTTCCAGCCCACAATATAAAGGCAGACAAGACATTACAAGTGTCAAATATTCATGCTTCAGGGTGAATTGATACAGACTGTTCCCTGGAGGTTTGTAAGCTCCTTTTGGATTGCAGTGGCATGAAATCCCTAGCATTCCCGCCTCTCTTGAGGTGTAATGGCTGGGCAATAAGAAACGTGAATGTCTGGTTCCCTGGCACTGGCTGATTGTGCTCCCCCCAGTACTCACTTGCACAGTCTACATCTGTCAGTCACTGACCTTCACATGATTTAGGGCCTCTGCATAGTTTCTTTCAGTAGAATTAATAACTCAGAACTAATCTTTGGTCCCCTGCTGGGTACCAAAATGTGCCTTACTTAGGGCATGAGACTGCTGTCACTTTGATTTCAAGTCCTATTTGCAAAGCAATTTTTAGGACACTCAAATTCTTCTCTAAATGAAATAGGCATTGGAGCTAGTGTAATGTGCAGCGATTTCACACAGCTCCATCCAAGAAACACTGGCCCACTGAGAGAAGGCTATCAAGGGAAGCCCATTTGACTGAACCCCCTGAACTTAGCAAAGAACTACAGCACAATTATTATTCCACCATTTTCTGGAAAACAACATCATTTGTGAAACTAGTAATACGGGAGCTCAGTGTCAAAGATGTTAAATCATATGTCATCCTGCTTTTAACATGGTTTTAGTACTCCAAAAAGCTTCTGCTTGTAATATTGTTATTACTGAAAAATGCAATCTACTGTACAGAATAGTTTATCGCAGTTGGTTGCCACAGGAATATCCTCCGATTTGTCAGATTAAAAAGGTGGAGAAAACGGATGCTTAAATATTGATTTCTTCAGTAACAAGAGACAGAAGTAAGTAAATCCTTTGGATGGGATAAAAGACAACTTGGAGGGAAAGGAGGCTGAGGGGCGAGGACAAAAGATTGTATTATATGCACACTGATCCTGAACTTTCTGTGCATGCCATAAGTATTGGAAGTATTTAGCACAGTTTGGTGGTTAACTTCTGAAATAATACACTGTTGACTGGTCAGTCTCTATCATTCAGGCTGTACTTCCACTAATGCAAATGATATAGATTAGAGCTGCAGGGGTGAACATAGCAGCAGGTGAATTCAACAGCTTCATGCTGAAGGTGAAGCAATGAAACCAGGTAAACTATATTGACCAACTGAGAAGTGGGCAGACTCCATTTACCTGTGCTTACTCTTGATAAAAGCAGCATGTGGAACATTTTCAGCTTGTGAACTAGATGACTGAAGCACTCTGAGCACATGAATTCATATGGATGGTGAAACCTTCAGGGTTTATAGGCATTTTTACAGAAACTGCTAACAAACTGAGTATCCATGATACTTGTATCCACGATACTCTTCACCCATTATAGGAGCTGCTGTCATGCTATTAAAACCTATCAATCCAAATTCAGATCCTCTTCCTTTTGTTTTCTCCCTGGAAATGATTAATGAATGTTTTCCATCTACCTATCTGTGTCTCTGATGAGCATTTTATTGTCCCCAGCTGCCACTGATGTCTCTTGTTTATCGCAGTTTTGCTGTTGCACTTCTGTTAGCTGGGATGCTCTTCTCACCAACGTTGCACCCTCAGGTGGCCTCTCTCCCAAACTTGCGATACTTCTACCTGTGCCTGTTCTGGTCTGAGCACTGCATCTTAAATGTCAACATTTATTCTCATTCAAGATGCCTTTTGTTTTTCCTGAAGTGATTTGCATATGCATCAGTAAATAGTTTGCTATTTTGTTGCATGTAAAAGAAGGAAAGGAGGAAAAAGAAAAGGTATGCAATCAGATATCAAAACCTAGAATTACAGTACAAAAACTGAAACTGATCTTTTCACATGTCTGGGTCTCCACTAAATTCTCAAGCAGTAATCACAAGACAACAATTAATGAGACAATCCTTGTTTTAAGGCATTGTCAGCATCCACTGTCTCTGAAGGCTAGACTGTGGAGATTTGGTCAGGGGACTAAACACATCTGTAAAGAGTACCACAGAGGCAAGCTATTAATATTTTCTTACAGATTTCCTGGTTACTGTCTAGACAGAAAATATACAAGGTGGGTGTCTGCCCTGCATTTATTTTTTTCCCCTTCACTTTTTCACGGAAGGTTTATAAGAGCTTAAAACACCTTCTAGTCTCTAAGTGTTTTCATAAGAGGCTTTTGCATCTCAGTGGGTTGATTTTCTTTTTGCGTGTGTGTGATTTTATGTGTAGGGTTTTTGTGTGTGTGTGTTACACAACGATGTACACCAATCTGTCTCTTCTACAGGGTAGTCCTAGAGTATATGGAAACACTGATAGAGAGGATATGTTCTAGCTAGCAAGTCTAAAATACTAGACTGTGGACTAGGCTCAGCTTCTGTCTCTGCAAGTTACACTTACCCTTACCTCTCTCAATCACCCTTCCACTTATTTTTAACTACATCCCTTGTGTTCTAATTATTTTTTTTACCTTTATTTTTAGGCTCTTTTACTACTGTGATATAAAAGAGTATTCATCAAATTCTTTGGCCCCCCATGGAAGTATTTTAAAAATACATTACTTATTACTAAGTAAATATGTCTATTACTTAGTCCAGGACCAAATTACCTGACAAGATAGATAAAGCAAAGTTGTGGTAATGTGCTTTCTCCCTCCCTGTTCCAAACAGCTTATCCTACGGCACTGCTGCCCACCCATACCCCTTGTTCATCTCCTTGAAGGACTGTTAGCGTCTTCCTTCTAACTGGCAGAGACGCAATACATTGCCATACATTGCAATGTGCTTGCTGGTTTTGAGGTACATGATTCAAGTCCACATTTGTAATGGTTGGTTTAAATCCAGCTGATAAACTCAAACTGGGAATAGTTAAAGGCTAGTAATTGATTTTTACACTTTCTGGAGACTGACCTTCCGTACCTCATAACCAGTTATGTTTTAGCAAATTGTGGAGATAAAGCAAATAACTAAAATCTGAATCAGAAGCTGAATTGAGTATTTGTAAATGTTACCGTCCAAAGCAAATTTCTTTAAGACTAGATGTAAAAACAAGCTTCTGAATGGAAAGCAAAAGGACGTAAAGTTCTGTAAGAATGGCTGGTTTCTGAAACCTTATGAACAAAATTCAGCTACGGGGCTCACAAGCAGAAGGCAAATGCTGAATTAAAGTGCTTGTTCCATGAACACTCTGTGTTCCTTCTGCTGGGATTTTAAGAATGGAGAGATAAATTGTACCTTGGTTTTGCATGGCTGTACAAGCCTAGGGGAATGTTTGCAGATTTGCTGCCCTTGTACCCACCCAGTAACACCACACATAACAGCACCATATGTGGTAACTGAAGTTCAAGGATTATTTAGGGCAGCAGTCACCCCACAGTGGGCCGGTGGCCCTCCAGTAACTGCCTTTTCCTGCATGGGGATGTGCAGGAATTCTGTTCTGGGGATCCCATGAGAGATGTTATGCTGGAGAAATGAATTTTTCAAAGAGACAATGGGAGCCTGTTTCATTTTAATAGTTTGTATTATATCCCAAAATGGAAGCAGAATGGAAAGATACTTTCTTAAAAGGAAAGGTTTTGAACCTGATATTTTCAAAATCCAGACAGCTAGAGATTCAGAGCAGTGGAGAGAAGGCTGTTGGTGGTCTCCCAGTGAATAGACAAATAGATCAGGAAAACCACTCTGTGAATTAGCAGTCTTGACTGAGAGCCCAAGATTAAACAGTCACAGACACTAAACAATCCTCTTGCCCCTTGAAATGGCCCTAGTCAAATAGACCTGATGTTTGTTAGTAGGTAAACTGATCTGGATACAGTTTATGCAGTATCTGGTCTATTTAGAGAAAGACTTTAGCTACCAAAATTGTCAATGTGGCATATTCCATAGTTTTTAATTCACCTCATTAAAAAAAAAAAAAAATTACAAAAATAAATCTTGATTTATGCATGTTGGTCAGGCTGTCCCAGCAATCACATCTTCAGTTCACATCCCAGCCTGTGCATGCGGAAGTCAAACAAAAACACCTCTGTCATGCAGTGCTGCCTTTTAATTTACACAAACCAAACAGCTGCCAGAGACCACATCAAGTTCAAGAGTACAGGAGAGGAGGAGGAAGCATGAGGAGGACTACAGACTGGCAAGAAGAGCTTCATATTAAGTGAGACATTAATTTGCATTTGCTGATATCTAGTTGCTGTTGCAGCCCCATAGTATAAAAATGCTTTTGCTTGTGCTTTATCCCCCCATTAAGAAGCCAATTTATCTGTGTTTTACTGATCTTAGAGATAAGACAGGGAAAGAAGTGAACCTTCCTTTCAGTTCAAACTGAAAAAAAAACCCCAGTGTTACTCCTAGCTCCATCTAGACATGCCTTTGTCATCATGGTTCAGATCTGGTCCCTTTGAAGATTTTCTTTTGAGTAGATGTTAAAAATGTCACAAAAGAATGAAGGAAGGAAAGTAAGAATGAACTGGAAATTCTTAGACCTTGCCTGGCTCAGAACTTTGCCTTTGGAGAAGTACATAAGGTGGCAGATAAAACATTATCATAGATTAAGCAATAATTTTTATGTTGTTGTGTAAATGGCTTTATTTTATCAGCTATGTTCATCAGACCATTCTATTTGTGGTTCTGTAAGGATGTTACCTGCAATTCATGGGTTTTCTTTGAATTACCAGGGAGCACAAGCAGATGAGACAATACTAAAAATCTTAACTGATAATAGAAGGCAGTGTAATTTCGTATAAATCAGATACAGAATATAATTCAGAGATAAAGCAATGTATTGTGATTATGAAGAGTTCCTTGGAAATAATTTTTCCTTTCCTTTTGTCCTGTGGGTATTTTTCCTCTTTAAAAGTAATTGTAGTTAATACAGAATGATGAGCTGCAGAGGGAATACAGGCTAAGTGAAGGAGACTGACAGGACCAGTATCAAAAGTGTAAATGGAGGTGCAGGAGGACCAATGTGCTATGCTCATCTTCTTTCTTTTGTTGTTGTTTTTAGCTACTCCGTATCACAAATACCCATTTTTGTTTTGGTTTGGTCGTAGAGAGGTTACAAAGATACTTATGATGTATTTGCATGGATTCTGCTTTAAGGCACTGCATATTGTTCTCAGAGGACATTCATTGCTATGTGCTTCTGACAGACAAAGAGAAATAATTTCCAACTGAGAAATTAGGTGCTTCTGAGGACTAGCCTTTTAGAATAGTGTCTGCAGTCAGAAAGGCTAATCGTCCAAATGATAGACATGCATGGCTGACTTTCCTCTTTATGCAGCCTTGATTGAGACACGATGAGCATACTGCTGGCCTTTGCAGTGGATAATTTTGTTAGCACAATGTCCTCTGGGAAAGGCTTTTATACAGCACAGATGACAAGTGTGGCAAATTGCTTACAAAGCCCAGACCTAGAGGCTTCTTTTTCTGAAAGCTGACAGCCCACAGTACAACACTGCTACAAAACTGCAATTCAAAAGCTGTTTCTGCTGCTGTAAAAAGTGTCACTTTTTTCCTCAGATCTTTGCTTTTTGGTTTGTTTTCACAGGACCAACAGGTTTGGGAGGCCCAGAGCACATGAAACCAGGACAGAACCAAATGTTCAGGGAGGACTGCTTGTTTTTATACCAATAACATGAGAGGCGATCACCTCCTGATGAAGCGAAACAGGGCACTCTTTTCTTTCCATTTCTGATACAGAAATTTTGACTGTGGCAACTGCAGCCTCTTGCCCTATAGTATTTTTTTTGTTTGTTTTTTATTTCTCCTATTTCTGTTGCTAACTGACAGCAGCTGCAAAAACCATTATATCCCGTTGGATTTCTTACGTACTTTATAGTAGCTGCACCACAAGTATATAGTTTATGATGTGCTGGCCTTCAGATTTGTATATCTTCTGATATATTTCATGGTGGCGAGGGCTCTCGTTCTAATTGCTTACAGTCTTATAAGCAGAAATGGTCTCTGCAATGAAATGGAGAGGCAGGACATCATTACTACAATGGGTGACAGATCTGAAAGGATTTATAATCTAATTTCAGCTCATTAATGACTGTGATATTTAGCTCTTCTAGCCTGCCCTTTTCCTAGCTCTGTGTAGTTTTCTGGACTGCGATATCGCTCTGCAGAATACAGCCCCTGACTACAGCTTGCCCCTCATGGCTTTGTCTTTTCCTCCATGAATACGGTCCATCCATGTTGTCTTCCTTAGTGCCACTTTTTAATCCTCCCATGTTCATCTCTGGGCCGCGTTCCATGTTGTCTCCCTTTTTTGGAATCTTTTTGTCTTGCACCAGTCTGTGTTTCACTCCCAACCAGCTTTCCCCAGCTGTCCTGCTGACTTTACTCCGTTATGAAAGGAGAGGAACATGCCTGAGCCTCAGCAGAAGACAATGATCGAGTAGATCAGGGCAGAGCTCTGTGAGAGTAGCTCTGCTGATCAGTCCTTATTTACATCTGCTAAATATCTGGTGCCTAAAATCTTAGGAGCTTGCACCTAATTCATCATGTCTTATTTTCTTTACAGATAGGAGAAGTAGACAAGTACTTGGTTTCACTCTGGTTACGTAAAAAGAGGCACACAAAAGAACTGTAATTGGTCCAGATGCCATTACTGCAATATCAAATGTCTGTATTAACTGATATTTGAGATATTGCTTGCTAGAAATAGCATTTTAACAGACTTATCAGAGACAGAAGCTTCACATTCTCTTCCCTCCTGCTTAGCTAATGCTGCTGTTCAGTCTGTGTGGGCCAGCTCCTACCAGCTCCCCCTCACCCTCCCTTCCTGACCTCTCTCTGCTGCCCGCTAACATGAGGATCTGCTACTATTTCTCCCATAATGCTTTCTATTTCTGCTGATGCCGTGATCTTTATTGTACCTTCAGGAAGTATTTATATGTTATGAATTATATTTTACTCCCACACTGGTTTCTCTTTTCATAAACAAGCCTTACAAAAATCTCTGTGTTGGGCAGTTCCGTATAAATTTGATCCTTTTGTTGTGTTCGCAGAGAGGATAAGGTAAATGATGGATTGCATTAATAAAAAAAAAGTGTATTGCTGTATGTAAACTGGTCCCTTATGGTATAATATACGTCTCTTCAGCTCTGTATCAACAATGTGTTGAACAAGGCATTCATTTAGAAAAGGGGAAAAAATATCACCTAGCCTGAAAGTTCAAGCCTCAAGTTAGCACAACGTGAGTGTTAGTGAAGTATACAGACGCTTCTTTGTCTAAACACTGTGCCAAGGAGAAAAAGGCCAGAAACGACCCACCTGGAATGTGGAAACTTTTGGACCATAAATGAAGAACCCTATTTTCACTTTAACAAAGAGCGTGTTTAGAGGAATGCTCATTATTTATTAGTACGTTCACCTGGAAAGCGATGCAAAAGCTGAATAGGCTGTTCCGGCTCATGCATGCAGTGGGACATGACAGAGCTCTTTATGTGTTTCTGTTGGACATAAATGTAGATGTTGTGTCAGGATGCACGCTAGTAATCCTAGAGAATAATTCAGGCAAATCCTGGCCTCTCCCAGCCCAACCTTCCATCAAGTGAACTGTTGTCATACAAAATTGAAGTACTCCTAAAATGACTTACCATGGCTGTTACATCACATTCCTATTTGCAACTCTCTGGAGGTTATCAGCACAGTTAATTCATCTGTCATGGATATTCTTGACGTTAACATCGCAAATCAGTATATTTATAATATTGATGTAGAAGTCAGATAGTTAGAAATGTGTACATATTAATAAAAGAAATTATCATTCAGCCAAAAAAGTAACGCTGGATTTTCTGTCATTAAACTGACAGGATGCTATAGCTGCTGTAAATAACAGTAAGTGCTAAAATCTTTTGGCTTCCCCAGTGTACGAATCAACCAAACATGGATTAACTAGTTTCCTCTGATGTGGTTTGCACTAATCCAATATCCTCTGATAACAGGAGGAGGCCTTTAATTAGAACATTTTGGTTTCTCTTCTGTGTATGCTGTGGCTTCTCAGAAAACACTCCTTAGCTCTATGGAGTTCAAAGTCAAGTAAACATCAGAAATCTATTACCCGAATGATTCCTGGGGACATTTGTGAAGGGCTTTTCCTGGGACACTGGGGCTGGATGCGTGTGCCTTGTGGCTTGGATGAGAAGTAGTTTGACCATTACCAGAAACCAGATGGACAGATTGCTCCTTCTTCCTTCTTAGACTGGAAAGTCTGCAGGTGCGTGGTACTGTGCTCCATTCTCAGTCCCCCAAGTGCTTCACCTCATACAGGAAAGATGTGAGAGATAACAGGGGCTCTAGGCAGCTCCTGACCTTCCTTGTGTGCTTGCACTCTCTTTGGTTCTCAGTTGCCAGAGCTGAACAGCTGCAGGGCTGCTCTTGTGTGCAGTGGCCCTGCCAGCACCCATGGCTTTGGCCTGAGAGGTTTTGGAGCTGTGCACGCCCCTGCAGTGTGTCCTTTGCTCATGGCTTGCCTTTGACACAGTGAGCCCAGCTGGGGCTGTCCTGTGAGAATACAGATTTCCCAGATATACTGTTCTACCATGGGAGCTCCTTTCATTGTGGATATTACATGAATATTGGATTCAGCAGCTCAGTGACTTTGTCGTGCTTCTGCAGAGGAACACAGAAATCAAATTGCTCTCTGAGGCTGACAGGCAGACAGACTGGCAGCAGCCATCTGAGGTGAATGGTTTCATTTTCATGTTTTAACAAAAAACAAGACTGAAGTTATCAAATGTGACAGTAGCAGAAGATGGGTTCTTTGGCAATCTCTGCACTTTCACCCTTCCCTAGATGTCATTATGTTCTTCAACCTGTAACCACTTTACTTTCTGGTAATATCACCTTTGCTCTCTTCTGCCCCTTTTGGTTATCTAATTTATAGCAAAATGATTAGGGGTTGGAGGGAATGAGATGGGCAGAGAAAGAAGGGGAGGCTGAACAGGAGAAGCAGTAGTAAGTTACTTTTCTAGAATACAGGCAGGCTGGTGGTTGAATAGCTTAACTGGAATTTTCTTGTAACAAAGCAGAAAACTACCTATCAACATGGATTCCTGAAATACCTCTGAGTTCTAGCTGAGGATGGGGAAATGTTTAGTGTCTAACAGCTAATATATTCTCAAGAACCTCAGATGATTCTTACATAGCTTGTGTTTGGGTTTGTTAGGATTTTCAGTGTGTGTTTAGCTGAATGTTTCAAAGGTTGGTGATCTTCCCAGAAAATCAGGCTTGCTCCTGTTTAGCACTTCTATAGAATTTCCCCACTTTGGGACAATCAACAGCTGCTTAGGGAGCAACTTAACATGGTTGCAGTGCCAGAGATGTGCCAAAAAATTTTAATGGGGTTTAATATTTAAACAAGGTTGTCAAGTCTCATGTGATGCATCTGAGACTAACTCCAGCTGAACCTCATCTCAAGCTCCCCTATGGCCAGGGCTGCATCTCCTTGTTTTGAAGCCTGGTGAAGCCTCTCTCCTGCTTTCTGACCTGCTGAGTGACATGTTAACTAGCTGTGCCTGGAGTGTTGGGGCACGGAGGAGTAGAGGTGCCGCTGGAGCAGGACACATTTCCCAGACCAGCGCTGGGGCTTTTGCACCACGCAAGCGGACGTGCAGCTGTCCCATGCGCACAACATGCTGGTATGTGACTCGGCACATGGAGTTTCATGCACTGGAACAGGAGAATGATGAATCTAACCAGACATCTGGTTTTGATTCCCTCAACAGACATTTTACACCCTCAAGAGGTCCATTATACCTATGTGGGTTTTTTCCTGACTACCTAAGCACACACAGTCCTTCACCACACAAACCCGTCTTCTACGTCAGTTGTGAATTTGGCTCTGTTGCAGAACAGTAATGGTTTGAGCAGCTGGGAATCAGAGGAAGGAGGAAGAGTGAGGAGAGAAAAGGAAGTTACGTCTCTGTCTTAATTAACACAGATTTTTGAAAGACATTACGGGGGAGAACACTTCTTTGATATACAGTAATTTTGCAGTATAAACAATCATCTCAGATGAATTCAGGCTAAAAATGACCTCTTCATTTCTTCCTTTTTTTTTTTTCTTCCTTTTGTTTTAAATACATTTGGAACCTTTTAAGAAGGCTGTGTATAAAAGTATTGAAATTCACAGCTTGGGGGAAGGAACATTGATTTTATTATTTTGTGTAGACAGATACATGCACAGACAGAAGCCAAGTCACTGAAATAGTCTGTAACAAATGGATCTGATCCAGAAAAGTCTATGTAATTAGATTAGCCTTTGGCCTGACGAACACTTCATAAAGTTCTGTTAAGACAATGTGAAAGAGCTAGTAAAATAAAGAGGGATTTATCATGGCCTGAAATTGAAAAAAAACAAAAACAAAACAAAACCAAAACCAACAACAACAACACCAAACCCAAACAAAACAAACCTAGACTATTTTTAATTTCGTGGCAATGAATTTACTGGATAAATATATTTATTGGTTGGTCACAACATGGGAGTTAAACTAGGAATGCTCAACCAACAGTCTCCATATTTTTTAGAGCAGTATTTTAAAAATCTTTACAGCTCTCAGATGAGACAGATTTCCCTTCCGTCATGCACTGAAAAATCGATTCTTAGTGACAGTTATTCTTGTTGGTTTTATCTTTGCCATCAGTTTGTTCAGTGTTGTTTCAATGATTTTCTCTTCTAAATCAGGCTGGAAAAACAGATGACATACAGGACCAGGTTATGGACCAGGTCCAAATGACTGGAGAAAGACAGAGTTTGAGCTGTGACATAACACATGGGTGAGAGGGCAGAAACTTTGGCAGAGCACAGCAAGGGCCCACCTCTACTGTTCCTCTAAAGGCAACAGGAATTTTATCACTGCCTTCAGTGACAGCCTAATTAGGTCTCTGAAGGCTTTTGAAGAATCCCCCTTGACACCTGATGGCTGTTCCCTGTGGTGTCAGTGGAAAAGGATGCGTCTTCTGTCAGTGCAAAAGGTGGCTCCACATGGAAACTTTTTTTACTACAAATTAATATTATAGCACTTGTTTTATCACTGTGTGGCTGAAGAGAAGTGCAGTCTTGTCCATGAAATACAGTGTGAGATTGTTACGAAGGCAGACAGATGGCACAGTAGGTTAATGCAGTAGTCCATCTCTAGACATCTGGGTTCACACCCTTGCTCAGAGCTTGTGTAAAAATGAGTTTGTAGTCCCAGAGGACCCTTTAGCACACCTCATTCACAGTATTCCTGCATGTTTTGGCAGGTTTCCATCAGAATAGGTTTAGGACTGGAATAGCAGTAGAGCTTTTCCAGGTGAGAAATGAAGAGTGCTGATAGAGAGCTGCAAGAAAATTGCTCAGAGTCTGTGGCAAATGAATAGAAATACCACCAGTCCCATGCAGCATTTTTTGTGCTTGTTTGGACACTTCCATGGTGGCGTTTGTTCCAGGCAGTTGCAGTCCCGCACCTTTATGCCTTTCCTGTGTCCCTGAATGATAGTGTGAGGAAGGTGAGTTCCTGCAAGTTCTGGGACTACTTTACACTCTCTCAGTAATTTAAGGAGTAATTTTGAAATCTGAGGCTATGTTGAACAATGTCTTAATCAAAAAAAAAAAAAAAAATCCATAGAATTTATCAGGAGAGAGTAGTATTTAGCCTAAATTGTATTCATCAATTGTCAGATGCTCAAGGCAAAGAGATGATCTTTTCTCCTTAAGATACTAGGGTATCTTGCAAAGTAATTAACAGTATACACCTAATGACTCACAATAGTAAGGCCCAGATAACTGAGTTGTATATGAACGTATAATGGAATGGAGGTAAGGAAGAGAAATCTGGCTCTTGAAGGTATTGAACACAGGTGGAGATGCAAGGACATCAAGTAGATGCATGCAAACTCGTGAACATGCTTACGTGTATTAGGCAAAGATTAGGTCAGTGGTTATACAGTCCAGTCTCCTGCTGCCTCTAGCAAGGGCCATTGCTTGCTGATGTAAAGGACATCTTAAACTAAGTTGCAACTCTGCAGCAGCATTGACTGAGGAGGAGAGGAAGGATTCTTTCCTAACACCTGTGGACAAGAGTGACATGGTGTGGTAGGAAGTTTCTGCCAGGCGAGCTAGTAGGAGGAATTCTGAGTTACTCTTATCTCAAAGTCGTTATAGATTAATGACATTTTCTTCCTCCTGCCTTTGTCCGTCTGGTCACTTGCAGTATTTCAGAATACATTTCAGAGGATGTTGCAGCCTGTGAACGTTCGTGCAGTTGGTGACACAGTAAATCAGACTTACTGTGCATGTCAGTGAGCTATACAAAAAGATTTGAACCGTAGACCAGAATAGTTTGGAAAGAGTTATTATGAACTGTCAAGTCAATAATTCACATTTTAGAAAGGCCCTCAGTATAAATTTACAGTTTGGATTCATTTTACAACCTATCAGGACATTAATCAGGGCTTTGTAAGGTCCCCTAATGCAGTTTTGTATTTTTATGTTTTGACATGATGGACTGTAACAGCTTAATTAAGATAATATTAAGAGGGTTACTGAATCCCATACTATTGAAGGGCATCCAGAGATAGTCACTTCATTGAAAATTACTGTGTTCTGTCTTGTTATTAGACAATGAATGGGATATGTCCTGAAGGATCTTGGCAGAGAACACACTTCTTGCAACATCTCCATGAACTGGTAGAAGTTAATGACAGAATGCATTTCCTTTACTCTGGCAAGTTCATATGCAAGATTCACCTTACCAAAACTCGTGTTGAATATTAGCTGATGTGCATTCACATGCAGTTAGATAAGATGTGCAGCATTTAAGAGAAGCACAGTAAGAACAGTGATATAGACAAACCTGTGTTTGAACCATGACATGTTACCATTTATTAGGCCTTATGTTATTAAATAATCTGGATCAGAAGACAGAAGTAAATATACCTGAAGTTGAGACATGCACTGTCCAAAGTAAGATCTATATCCCAATTTTTTCTTTGTATAGCAGAAATACTATGTAAGGATGAAAGATACTTGGCTATTAAAGAAGTAGGCACAGAGCTGCATGCTTTGCAGCACTCACAAATGAGTGCTGCTGTGAGGACAGTCCTTAAAAAAATGAAGGGCTAATGTACAGCTATAGTACTGGAAAAGAAGTGATAAAGGCAGCTTTAGAAGTGCAATAAAAACTCCACATTGTTAATTTTTCACTGAAATAGTTGTCCTGATGCCAATGACTGTACCTGAGGCTTCCCAGCCGGACAGATTTGTGGTCCATTCTGTCTAAATGTGGTACTGTCAATTCCAGGAACTACTTGGAAGAATTTTACGTACTGAAAGAAGTGAGGAAAAACCAAGTTGATCCAAGCTAGGGCTTTGGCTCCACCAGTGAAAATGCGAATATTGTTGTGGTTGGCATGACTCTCATTTGGATCCTGGCCCAGCCCTGGCCACACTCGCTTTCTGTGCTTCTCACATTTTATACTGATGCAAATGATCAGTCTGTACCCGGGCAGTCCCGCTTGCTTCAAGACATACCTTTCCCAGGTTTTGTGGTATAAAACCACCCTTCACCAAACAGGCAGGCAGTAGAGCTGCCTCCTTCCCTACCACACAGTGCTGCTTTAGGATCATGTTTAGATTTGAAATTTGAATATTTCATCAAGCTTCATTCTATACTGCATGTTAAAAATCACTCTGTTATTTGTTGTGGTGTATTCTCCCTTTTATCTTTCTCATTTATTTTATGTTGCTTATTCGTTCTGCCTGTGCTCTAACCTACTCTGGTAAGATGCTTCTTAAAAAAAATCACACCCCCTTTTCTTTTTTTCATTCCTTCATTAACCAGTCTCTATTTTGTGATGAGTGACAAAATGTTACAAAGCATCAAAGATCGTTTCTTTCCTGATACTAAGCTACAGTAGTGACAAGCATGGAGGATGAATTCTCTTAAAATGAAATATCCCTTTATTACCCCAGAGAAGCCTAGTTGCTTGAATCATTTCTGAAACCTGTGCACTAACTGCTACTTTCATAGCCATTGCTGAATAGCAGTGTTGCTGTAGAAAAATTCGTGGCATGTGGAAAAAGACTGTTTAGAGATGGATTTTTGAAACAAATTAATTGGTGTAACAACTAAGATATCTCCAGTAGTGTCAACAGAGATGCAGTGTCTCTGCATTAATTGTTACCCATGAAAGGCACCAAGGCCTTTGCTGGGTGATCACAGTTTTGAGAATGCTTGATCTCGTTGTTGGCTCATGGTGACATCATTGTAACCAAACTGGGAATCATTATTTTAGTATAGATGAAGCAGCCAGCTCTGTCACCCACGTATGTGAGAGAGGGGATGGAGCCAAAGATTTGTTGCCTTCCCAAGCTCACCAACATCATCCACTCATTCAACATTCAGTCACTCTGTCTGCATGAGAAAAGAGAAATCAAGTTGTTGGTGTAGTTCAGGAAAGCTAAAGGTGAAGTCTTCTTGGGCAGCTCCTAAGTGATCAAGAGCCTGACCTTCAGAAAGCAAGCTCACATGGCTGATGCAGTCTCCATCCTGGTGATAGGCGCAATGGAAAGAACCTTGCTTCTATATGTAGAATCCAGGATGAGATTATTTTTAGTTATTTAAATAGCATGCCTAGAAAATTGGTCACACTAGACTTAGGATTTGACAAGGAGAGATCATTTTGCCACTTACAATGAAGTTTTTTAAGCCATGCAGGGGTGAAGTGGACTTCATTAAAGCTCTGTTTTCATTATCTTGCTCATATTTTTCGGTGGTCTTTATAGCCCTTAACTGTTGCTACTCTGTTTACCGCTGCATGTGAATTATCAGTGAAGGAGCTGGAGTTGCCCGTACTTCTCTGTTAGATCATTTATTAAGAAATGTAAAAGCATTCCAAACCACTCAAACCGACTTGCTCCTTTGACACATGCTTCAACTAGATATCAGGAAGAGGTAAAGAGTTTACCATTGTCTTGGTTTGTAATGTTTGTCCAATTGCCTTGTCAATCTGAAGTTTTGAAACCCAAATACAAATGCATTTTTGCGTTTGTGTTAAGCAGCTCAGCCTGTCTAGAGTTACAATGAGGATTGTTTCAAAGGTGCACCTGGAAACCAAGATAAAATAATCCTGTATAACTAGCAGCTTAGGGACAAAGTACTATTATAGCGAAGTTTTGCTTTAAGAAGGCTCTGGTAATGACCATTTAATTCATACTCAATAAGCCCTTATTTTGTGTTTTGGTCATGGAAAGAGCTAATTACACTCAAGACAAAAAAACATATTTGCAGGACTCAACTAAGGTCATTTTTATAGTTCTTGTGGACAGCAGCTGCAGGCTATCAGCCTGGACCCTTGATAAATGGTTTTGACATTTCCTACAGACACCCCTCATGAAAATGGCTTTTTATTTATTCTCAAATGTTGAATTCTGCATTATTGATCAGGTGCCATTTGTTAAAGGCTGCTACTTGCTAGAAAGAATTACACAGTCCCTAAACTACACACAACATAATGAATTATTCTGTTGATGAACAGCAACATTAAAGGAATGTTAAGGTTGCATGGTTAAGTGCTCAAAAATCAGGAAATGGCAGTTGAGGTTGAAGACTATGGGAATTTTGCCTGAATTAAGACTGCAGAATTACAGCTGAGGGCAAGTACAAAGACTACTAACAAGCACTGGTTATTCTTTCTAGGGCAAGTGGTTGGTTACCTCTTCTATTCACAAACACTGCCATTATTTCTTACAGCATCTAACAAGGCAGCAAGCAGTGGGTGAAATCATTAGTGGCAGGGGTCACTGGGCAGATGGGCACTTTGTTGGCTGTTTCTCGTTGCTATAGAGTTGCATTTGTCAAAGAAGAGAGTCAGTAGCAGTAGTATGCTGTATACTACAGTTGTGGGTAAAAGAAGTTAGTGGCTCGCTGTGACATGAGGTGTGAGTTTCATTTGTCAACGTACTGTTTCCATTTAGTTCTCCCCTGGGGGCTCCTGTTTAGTTTTCTTTATATCTTTTTTTATTGGTCTCTGATTTGGTATCATTTTGCTTCCGTTATTTAGCTAGTCATGTTCAGTACTGAAAAAAAACCCCAAAAACAAATACACAGGAAAGCGTTACAGTCCTGATATCTTGGTTCTGTGGTCAGACAGACCAGGATTGGTGCCAAGCACGCTGTGCTGTCCTCTTTGCCTGCATACCCGAGTTTCTTGCCCTGGGAACACAGGATGCAGTGGAGACGAGCTGCACTGTACCTGGAGTCAGACACATGCCCAGGAACCAATATTGCAGAGTACAACACAGAGATCATTTGTACCAGCAGCGCAGACTTAGCTAAGATGTCTTTGGATTTTTCCAAGTAAGTAAGAGTATTCTTGTACCCCCAGAGGCTGTGTTTGTTGATCCCCAGCTTTTAGGAACAAATTTGCTCAGACAGATAACTTCCTTAGATTTACTGTCCTTCAGGGATAAGAGTCAGGTTGTAGTGCCTTCTAGAGGCTACTGAAAATCACAGCACAGTGTTCGCTACTGGTCAGAAAGCAATTTAATGTTAGGACTGAGGAAGGCATTTAAAAAAAAAAAAAAAAAGCAAAAAAAAAAAGCCGAGGCGGGACAAGCAGCCAGAGCCTCAACAACAGGTTCTGATGGAGCTCGGAGAGGCAACTTCATGTAACATATGTACCCAGGGGAGATCTTTCTGGGGCAATCCTCTCCCGACCCTTAAAGAGAGTGACAACCTCCCACAAATGGCACTTATAAACATGCCCAAGCCAAATGATGTCCCCAACGTGCTGTAGATTTGATTCAGACTACAAATTGGCTCATGGGAGCCTGTAACTCTTCCCTGATAGCACAAGTTCCTCGCACTTTGTGTCTTGGTAGGATGCAAGTGACACATGATCCATGTGGGTACTGGCAAAGCACAGTTCAGAGGTGACCAGTGGGACATCTGTGCAGCCCACCACGGTGGGAGGCTCACAAGGCAGACTGTTAAATCGCTGTTGGAGATGAGATATTATGGAGTTACGTGAACTTTTAGATGCATCTTGTATGGTCTTCTGTTCTCCTGTCCCAGGCACAATAAAATAATCCTATTTGTTTCAGAGGCATGCAGAATCAAGTCCAGCATAAAAATCCACAGATTTCTGTTCAAGCTCAGCAAATGCACTTTTAGCTAGAGATAATATATAGCATTACAAATGGATCTCATTAATTCTAAGTGGCAGGCTGCTAGGGCTCTGTAGTTATTGTGCCTCCCTGTACCGATGCCAGAGATGGAAGCATTCAAGTAGTATTAAATAGGATACAACAGAAAAGAACAACATCAGGTTTATGCCACCTGTAAACATTACAACCCACAGTTATGGTAGAAGTAGAGGTCAGGTAGTCTGTTTAGATAAAGCAAGCTTTTCCTGGGATCTTAGATGATGTCTTTATTCTTATGCCTTATTTCTGCAGTTGAAAAATGAGCATAATTGTAAATATATGTCTTTATCCTGTCAGAAGCCTTTTCAAAGCCCTGTAGGATCTTCAGATGAAAGGTTCACTAACAATATAAATCCTGTCATTACTTGGATCCAGGTTTTATAATTTCCTCCTTTTTCAAGTTTCATTTTGTTGGTCGTTATTGCTAACTAAGATCAGATTCTCATCTCATATACTTGCAGGTAAATAAGGAATTATTGATGAATTCAAACACATTATCATGTATTAAATTTCTCACTAAAGCATCTAGCCTCTAATCCTTGAAGTCTCTGCCATTTGTTTCATGCAATATGTGGTACCGGAGGCTGGTTATACTCCCCTTCTGGAGACTGTATTTCTCCTCTGAAAACTGAAGCACATGTTAGATATCTCACCTATACTGCCTAATATGATAATCGTGCTGCCTTCCATTTATATAGAATCTCTTTAGAAATGTAGTCCCTTGCTTTCTTTGAAACTCTTTTCCTCCTCATGAATTCTCAAATCTTTTTCCTAGTCAGTACCATGAACTATCCCTTTTATTTACTGGCTGTCATTACCAACTGCCACTCCAAAGCCTAACACATCTTTTTCCACTATCTCTGCATTAAACTGCAATTTGTCACTTCTTCTGGCTTGGCTTAAATCATGTAAATCCTTCTTATCTGATTGCATTGCTACTCATTATTTATGGTGCTATGCCGTACACTGCTATGGGCAGACTGGGGAATCTTCTTTTGTATGCAGTCATGGAGATCATCTTTATAAATAATAGAAAAACTTACAATTGTGAATATACATCTTCCGTGCAATACCTGTATATCCTTTGTTTCTCTAGCACTGAAAAGATATCTCAAAGACACACATAAAGGAAACTTTGTCTTTTATCTGCATTCTTTCCATAGAAATTCTTGTTTCCTTAGACAAAAACAGAGAGCCTTGTTCACCTGGGAGTTCCTGTTCTCCTGAGAATGTATAATATGAAGCCCTCAGTGCCACCCTTTCTCTAATTAAGGATGAGATGACCTGCCTGCTTAAATTTACCAAGCTGCATCCTTTTCACCTTTTTCACAGCTTCACGAAAAGGGAAACTTGGGCTCTTAAAAGTAATATATCAGACATAATTATCAGTCAGTCTCCTTGAGATATTGCTACTGTCGATGTTGCTACTGCTTTCTAACACCACCAGTCCTTGTGGCAGCTGAGGCAGTAGAGTCATGTTTTGCTGGAAGGGCAGGTTTCTAATAGGAAACTTTGAATTACTGAAGCAAAGTCCTCTTCAGTCTTTCTGCACCTCAGCAAGATATGAGCATGGCCTATGAGAATGAAACAAGTAACTCGCCACTGCTGGCTCACTTCCTCCTGGGGGCTCAGGCAACAAGAAGGACGGCAGCCTTGTTGTCAATTACAATAGCAGAGAAGTTCCTTTAAGGAGGCTTGCCTTGGTGGTGCCACAAATGTCTTTCCTGGGTTTTGTGGATCTGTCTGTAGGATCTGTTGATGCCAAGCCAGGCTGGAATATGGACAGAGCAACATATGGCACAACACATGCTTGGGAGACCACTACTGTACCACCTGAGTTTCATGTATTTAACTTAAAGAAAGGAAAACGTGGCCAAGCTGTGCAATGTTCCGTGGCTGGGACTATGCTGTGGTTTAATCCCAGTAGGCAGCTGAGCCCAACACAGCTTCTTGCTCATTCCCCTCTGGTGGGATGGGGGAGAGAATCAGAAGGGTAAAAGTGTGAAAACCTGTGGATTGGGATAAAGTCAGTTTAATAGGTAAAGCAAAAGCTGTGCACACAAGCACAGCAAAACAAGGAATTCATTCAGTGCTTCCCATGGGCAGACAGGTGTGCAGCCATCTCCAGGACAGCAGGGCTCCATCACATGTAGCAGTTGGGAAGACAAAATGCCAAAACTCCAAGTTTTCCCCTGTTCCTCTTTCTTCCTCCAGCTTTTATTGCTGAGCATGATGTCACACGGTGTGGAACATCCCTTTGGTCAGCTGTCCCAGCTGTGCCCTCTCCCAATTCCTTGTGCACCCCCCGCCTATTCACTGGTGGGGTGGTGTGAGAAGCAGAAAAGGCCTTGACTCTGTGTAAGCGCTGATCGACAATGACTAAAACATCCCTGTGTTATCGACGCTGTTTTCAGCGCAAATCAGAAACACAGCCTCATACTAGGTACTATGAAAAAAATTAACTATCCCAGATAAAACCAGTGCAGACTATAAAGAGGAGCGGGAAATGTTCTGGGCACTGGCACTAAATTGTCCATACTCCTGCATTGTTTTATATACCTGGCATGATGTTTGGCCTCTAGACTACTCTCCCAAACAAGTCCAGGCATGGCTTTTAGATTAGCATGGACAAAGGACTGTCTTGGTAGAACATTGGATGTTGCCACACCGTAGCAGAGGATGAGAATTACAGGGAAGGATGCTGGTCATTCTGTGCCAGGGAAGAGTTTTTGCCTTGTTTAATTTACTAGACAGGTAATTTATATCTAAAGACCCTTTTTAAAAAGTTGCATCAAGCAGAGAAAAGGGAAGGGGGAACTCTCTACTGTAAAAGGTCACTGAAATGAATCAAAATAACTGAGTTTGGAAGGTAAAGGCATCTGACAAGAAGGAAATAAGGAGATCTTGAAATTCATGGTAGCCAACTGTATTTGCTACTCAGTGCAGAAAAATAAGTTCTTATCAGAGTGAGAGAAGCAGAACGATTTTTTGCAGTGGTGTATTAGAGGCTTAAGTAAGGAATCTGCTGACTATACCAGTAGGTGCATGCTTACGTATCTACAGATCCACTGCGGGCAAGACAGGATTTGCTAGCTGATCCCATGTTGTTCATGCTGGCATTGCTGAAGGCAGTTTTCGTTTGGTCAGTTCTTATGAAAATACCACTAACAATGATGTTTAAAGATATTATACCAAAAAAAGCACTGAAATTTCATCCCCGCACATGACCCAAGTTAGACTGTTGTTGACCTCATCATAAATGCAGGTGCGCTTCTGTGGTTGTAGTGCAGGTATGTGGAGAGTGTCAGAAGCTGGGAAAAATCCTCCTTCTGCTTGAGGCAACATGCAGACTGCCCAGCCATGCAGGTCTGAAGTGCAGACTTCCCTCAAAGAGATCAAAAGGAAACGAAAGGAAAAGCAGGAACACACAGTCTGTCTGTGTGTCGGGAAACTTAGGGATTGTTTCCATGACAGAATGATCCTCGTGTCTTTTTCATTATTTATTTTTTTAAAGAACAAAATGAAGTTGCAGTGCCTTATGTTAATCTAGTAAATGCTGAAGTAGCAATATGCCAGCAGAGGGACTGGGCTTATGTACATGCCGGTTTCAGTGTCGGTACTCAGCACTGTCTTTCAACCGTACCAAATTACAGTGACAAAACTCAAAGCTACTGCTGACACAAACAAGACAAGAGGTCACTGAGCCATGGCCTGTGACCTGAGCGTATTTCACATGTTTCACACCAGATTTTACTGAATTTTCTTTTCCTCCAATTGAAGAAGGGTACAATCCTGATAAGGGCAAATTCTTTTAATAGTATGGTTGATGTTTGGGTACAGTACACTTACACTGCTTCCCATCATTACTACAAGTGCAAATTAGTTTAAGTGCTCTATAGGGTAGAGTTGATGAGCTGGTAAAGTTTTAGCAATTACACAAGAAAGAAACAGTGAGACCTGCCAACACTAATGGTTTTGCTTTTTCAGTTGTTTTCACTGGTTTTCCAAATCAGCAGTAGCAGTAACAGCCATTTCCACAACAACCCTGAGCGATCAGGCCCAAGTGTTTTCTAATTTCTACTAAAATGAAGCACTGAAACCTACAAGAGTTAGCTTTGTGAAAATAGAGAGGACAATGAGGCCTGTTTACACATGCTTCCTGACCAGCTTACACTGGCATAATTTACCCAAGGTGTTGTGTTTTGTTTTCTCAGATGTGACCAGGAGACTTTCATTAAAACAATGTCCACTCATACAGTTCCGTATCTGTCTCATTCCGGCTCGGTCTGTTTGTCTTGACCGCCTAGATTTCACATTAGCGTGACCAATTGATTGTCTCAGGATCTGTAAGAAAGATGCTTTAAAATGCTTAAAAAACTGTTTCTGCATTCTCTTGGCAGTATGGAAAGGCTTCTGGCTTTGCACCCATCATGAAGAAGTGTTTGAGGTGTCATAGATTTTCTTGTGCTGCTGTATTTTGTGGCTGGCTGCAGCACCAATGCACGCCTGCCACTGTTATTTACAACTGTAACAGTGAGAAATTACAAACCGCACTCTTCATTAACCTCCACTAAGGCTGTTCCCGCAGCCGGTGATTGCCGTTACATTGATGGAGTGCTAATACAGCTCCATAGCCCCGGCTGGCCCAGCTCGCCCCTGACTGCGCCGCAGCTCCTGCCTCCCACCACTGCCCAGCACACGTCCCGCAGACATCCTGCTCAAATGATTGATGGGGAAAGCAGCTCATAAAGGCAAGCGCGGTGCCCAAAGCAACAGCTGTCTAGCCCTGTCCCTGCAGTAATTAGATAAATGAACCCTAAACGAAATCTTACAAGCAAGAGTAGAAGGAAGTGATAATATCCCCAGTGTCAATCTCCTATGGCTTGTGTTGCCTCATTCCAGCCTCTGTCTGCAGTTATTCGTGTTTGATGCAGATTTGACACAGCTCACATGTATCTCGCCTTCCATGCTCTTTTCGCTGCCGCTCCTCCAGACAGACCCCTGCGGGCACAGGAGACACGGGGGTGTCAGTGGCTGGGGCTGGACTCTTGTTTTCTTTTTTTCCCTGCGGCACCAGTTCTACTTTGCAGAGTGTGCTGATCCTTTGTCCTTCTCCACAAGAGTAAGAGTGTAACAAAAGGTCCGTGGTAGGTCACAAATTGAGTTTAGCTGGGGAAAACCCTGCAATTAGCAAATTTCCTCTTCAATAAATAGCTGATGTGTATATAGCGATGCACTAGATAAAAAAGGCGAAGGCAAAGGAACACAGTTCAGGCAGTTGAAATTGTAAGAGAGCTGATTAAAAGGTTTGTGCTTATTTTTACAGTACAGAAGCATAGTGATATTATAGCAATTCCCCTGTATCTTCCCTTGATGCTACTGAATGATACCCACAAAGGAGCTCTTCAGTGCCAGTAATTACAATTTAGAGATAAATCTGTGAAAAATGTATTTACATTACATTATTATATGTCTTCAGAAAAGGTATATGCATTTTAAAAGTATATAATTTAAATATACACACCCACATATGTGTGTATAAAATACATATACAGAAATATAAAAAAAACTATATTGAGGAAACCTAAACAGTGCAGCTCTGATTGTACTTCTGGTGGAATTGCACATCAGGAGTAACATTGTGAAATTCGGTGACTGTAAAACTCATTTGGTAACAGAACAAACCTTTGTAGGCAGGAACTGAAATCCGGAGGAGCACATGGGGGCCCTGTTGGGTTGAATGGTTGTCAAATGCAATCCTGTGACCTCACAGGAGAAAACATATTAAAAAATGCTTCCAGCATGAGCAGAACTAAGAGGTGAAGCTATATCCTAGAAGAGGCACAATAATGACACAGAGCAAGCGGCCTTCTCTTTTATTCCCTCTCTCCACTCTTGAGCTAGGCTAATTCTTGCTGAGTTCAGCCAGATTTGCATGAGTGTAAAATTAGATCAAAATTAGGCCCAGGTTGTTTGTTTTACCAACAGCGTGTGTCTCAAGAGACTGCTTTCGTGTTTCCCCATAGACACAGTCAGAGGTGATTGTAAAGCTGGGCGCTGCCAAGACCTGATCGCTGGGATTCAAATAAGAATTTCTGGCAGACTGAGTGGTCCCATTAATCGCAAGTGGTATCTCTTAAACCCTTCAATTACAAGAGATTAGTGTGAAACTGTAGCATTGAACTAAAGGAGTAATGACATATAGGAAGTGAAGCAGAAAACCTGCTTTCTTCTTTATAAGAAGAAGTTTAATTTACAGTTTATTTAAGTATAAATTGCAAGCGTAAATTATTAGCATTCTTAAACTTCACTGGTTTTTTGGTTTGTTGTTATTGCGTTTTTTTCTTTTTTTTCCCAAATTAACCATACTGTATTTCTGCCTTCCCCAGAGCAGAACTGTAATCTTCAGCCTGTATGTTCCTTAAATCGAACTGAAGTATTTTAAGTCAATTAAGTTCCTGTGCTATTCCATAGCTGGCTGAGTTACGTTCTTGCACTGCCTCCCCCTGTGGATTGCAGGGGCCAGCATGGACTCTGAGCCTTTCCCTGCCATAAATTGCATGAAGGACTGTGAAACGGCAGAGCAGGGGGCTGTGGTCTCCCATCACTTCTATTGCTGTAGCTCAGTTGATTTACTCCTGTCGCAACCACTATTGGGGAATGCTTTGCAGGAATCCTTGGTTTAGGTTACATGCATAATAATGTTTAATAATGGAGTGGTTACCCAATGACAACTGCCAGTCCTTTGAGTCCAGTAATGGCTGAAAGTATCCGTGTGCTCACAGTGAAGCGAGCTGCGACTCAGTCTGTTGTACAAGTGGGGAGAGTGAAACAGATTGCATCACTAGTTCACAATTGTACTGCATCTGAGGCACAGCCATTAGGAGGGCTCCTAGCTCCTTGAGTCCCAGACCACAAGCCTGCCTGCCTCCTCAGAAGATACATCTAGCTCCGATGTTTTAAAATTTGTTTTGTCTCACTAGTTTATTGTGCCACAGTTATGTATGCCGTTCTCTGAATCCCAATGTGTGTTTCTCAGGACTGAAGTTTTCTTGTGTCTTGCCTGCTGGTTGGGTTTTTGCTATAGTCACAGCTCCCATGGCATTTAGTGGATATGTGTTTTGTGCAGCCAGGATCTAATTGTCTTCTCAATTAATATAATGTAAATCAGGAGTGATTTAAAAGAGTTACACTGATGTGAAACTGGACTGGGAGAATACTCTAGAGCAGGGGTGTCAAACTGATTTTCAGCGGGGGCCACATCAGCCTTGCGGTTGCCTCCAAAGGGCCAAATGTAATTTTAGGACTTTATAAATGTAACTACTCCTACATTTATACAGTCCTAAAAGAGTCTACAAATTACCAGATGAGTTCAAATAATCTATTGCTACTACTTGTGTTTAGGGTTCATCACACTCATGCACCCATCTTTATTTTTGTTAGCATGTGTTTTTTGCTGAAAACTACCACACAGATTCGTGTGTGCACTTAATTTGGGCCAGGGGCTGTGCTGCCCAGGAAAAGCATTTTTATTATGCATAAAGCAAAAAGAATAACTTTAGACAGCCTACAATGTAGGCACCTACACCTCAGGTAATCGTTTAAGATATTTGTGGTGGTACAGAGAAAGCATGAAGCACTCATGGAGTGCAACGCATCTTATCTGGAAAGCAGGTCTATAAAACAGACCGTGTGCATTAAGTGCTGGAAGTGCCTGCTTCTCTTCATTGTCTACAAAGGGCTCAGACAACTGGCTCAGAGGGAGGCAGTTCCTGCAGGCTGCTCTAAAGTGAGGTGAGAGGAATCACCCATGCTAAGCTGTGCCAGAGTGCACAGACATCTTCATGACAGCTGCAAACAAACTAGCTGCAGAGCAAGAAGCGGTCCAGCTACCAGGATACCCATATGGAACCATGTGATATTCCTCTGCTCTAACACATGTGAAATATGGTCTTTTCCAAGCTAAATGAGTCTATGATTCTGTGTAGACATGGTGCTTAGGGACATGGTGGATGTGGTGGTGTTAGGTTAACAGTTGGACTTGATGATCTTATCTTTTCCAACCTAAGTGATCCTCTGATTCTGTGAACTGGTAAGTCTCAAAACAAAAATTCCCAATGCACAGGAAATACAAAGTTTCATGCCAACAGCAGTATTTTTCTTGAGAAATGTCTATATTTGCCAGAGTTGAGGAGCCAAACGGTCAGAAAATGTATACTGTTAAGACAACTCCTGGGACTTCTGAGATGAGCTCTTTCTTTATAGGAGTTCATTCAGCTTATCTGATGCTTGTAAACTTTTAGGATTTCAGTTAAATTGGTCTTTTACTCCAGAGAAAGAGAAACCTGACGCCTCAGCCTCTATCACTATACCTGTTGGAAGTTAGGAGGATTTGCAGTATTACTTCAGTAAGAAGTGACAGGTATTAATCTGATTTTGTGTGAACAGGTTTAAATCAGAACTGTAATAGAAGTAGTATAGCTGAAGTTAAAGCTGAATGCCCATACAGTTTGAGGCTAGAAAGGGCTCTTAGACTGTTTGTATGTGAAGGGTTGTTAAATTTCACGCAATATCCATTCTTCAAAACCCAAAGAAACTTAGCCCTCAAGGCATTCAGTTGACTTTCCTTTGCACAAAAGGATCAAGGATCTGGAGGACATGGATTCATATACGTAAACTTACAGGGAAATAGTTTCCTAAAGCAGAATAAGTATTTTATTTAAAGCAGTTGAAGAATAGCATTTATTAATCCTTTTGACATTGGCATCTGTTTAAAAATGTAGGAGACAGTAGGAAAAACTAAAGGCATCCAAAGTTGAAAACAGGATATCAGATCAGTACTGACATTACTCTTTGTTTTCCTGCTTCTCTGGGATTCAGTGCTGTGTTCTTTCCCTTCCCTGCTAACTTGACTAGTGCCTCCCTTCTGAGCTGCCAGGAGTCCTAGGGCTGGAATAAACATTCAAGCCTTGCCTCGTTCATCTGGACTGAGCAAGGGTGTGGGCTGCCCTTGTCCTCAACAGAAATCAGCTCTGCTTAGGGCTAGGTTTAAAAGAATGCCTTTGGCAAAATATTTGAAGTAGTTTTTTTCCGGTTAGAGGTTAGATTTCATAAACAGCTCAGCTGAGTAGTTGAGGAGACAACCCATTCACACCCAAGCTGTATTTTTCCTCTTTTCCTCAACTCATACTGTAAAATTGAAATCATGTGCACAGATTTGTGACTAATTCACCATCTAATGACATGTTTTCCCAGGTTAAAATATGTGGAGTCAAATTACCACTTTGACTCACAGACATATAGAGAAAACATCACAAACATACTGAATAATCCTAATTAATCTCTGGTCTTATTCTGTTGCCTTCAAAGGAGTTGTGTCAAAAATGAATTTGCCAAGATTTTACCTCTCAAATCAGCTGATTTATTTCCATGTGGGATCAGCTTAGGCCAACATGAAATGAGATCTACATACAAATAGCACCAGTGTCAGTGAGGCCAACAAGAACTTCACCATTGTCAATCTTTTAGGGCTACAACCTCCTCCCAGGGTGCATCTGCCATTCCAGCCTGCACCCACCCTGTGCTAAGGTGACCGTTTGTGGTCACTTGCATGCTAGCTGTGGGTGGGTTTGGTATGAATGTCATACAGTTAAGGAGCATCAAGATAACAATTCTGTCTGGTTGGTGTGAAAGTCAGTCTACTTGAGGACAAAGTGTGTGCAGGTGTGGCTTGAGGCAGGAGCTGGCAGAAAGGTGATGTTTGCCTTGTAAAGTTCAGGAACTCGTGTGTCTGCATGTGGTGAATTTGTGGGGAGAACTAAAGCCAGATGGACTGTCATCAGCTTTACTTACATATAAGTTACTTAGTAACTGGGCCAAGGATGCAGTAGAACCTCATTAAAGCCATGAAGATGTATTTTTGTCTTAGGAATAACATCTTGTTATGTAGCCATTTAATGAGCTGTGAGCTAACATGTTTTAACAAATCTTTTAGTGCTTATTACATTCCTCTCCATTGATGATAATTTCAAACTCTGACCATTAAAACAGGGCCCTCACAACTCTTTGATGATGACGCTTGAAACCGAGCACATCATCTTTTTGCATTTGGAGTAGGATTGGAAAGGTGTAAATTACAGATCTGGCTTTTACGTGCTTTTATTGATCAGACTGTTTTATAGAAACCGCAGCAGTTCTGCTACCTTAGCGGTCTAGGTTATCTTTCAGATTTCTTAATTGGGCTACTGGGGTACAGTTAATTTTCAATTTATATTGAGGGTAAGACAAGGTGATGTAATACCTCATCACTGTATTTGCCTAATATCAGCACTAAAACACCATGATGTACTTTGTAATTCTAAATACCTAAGTTGCTATACAAGTAGATAAAAACGGATTCTAGCTTTATTCACTGTGCATTTTATACCACATTCTGCCTATGATAATTCCTGTGTCTTCACTGACTTCCACTGAGATGCTAGCAACAGTAAGCAAGTATGATTTAGTTGAGTGTAACCAGAAAGTTCATTCAACATACCAGTCTAGAGCATCCAACAGACTAATCAGATGCAGTCCTCTTTTTGTGTGTTTGCTGACAGGTCAAAGTTATGGTGCGCATTTCTTCCACGCTTGCCAGAGACACGTCTGAGTCCAGCTCTTTCTTAAAAGTTGACCCCCGTAAGAAGCAAATCACGCTGTATGACCCACTGGCCTGTGGAGGCCAGAATGTTTTCCAGAAAAGGGGCAACCAGGTTCCACCCAAGATGTTTGCTTTTGATGCAGTTTTCCCCCAAGATGCATCACAGGTATGCAACATATGATCAGAATAGTTACCTGAACAATAACATGCACCAGAGCCAAATTTGTTTTTGCTACAACAGCAGTGCTTTCAGTGGACTTAGACCAGGGCTGAATTGGGCCCACCAATGTCATCAATAATGACATCAGTTTATTAAATTGTATCTCGATAATGCTGTGTTTTCTTTATTCTTTACTGTAAATAATAGCTCCTAAAATTATACATGCAGTAAATGTGCTAAATGGTGCCTAGTAGGCAAATCCTCAATATCAACAAGTTATTGTATATTATAACATCTTATTATTTGATGTACACAGTGATCTGATCAGGTCTGCAGTTCTCTAATGCAGTCTTCTATTCATTAAGAAGTCAAGGATTGTTTACGCAGTGTTCCGTTGTATGGTTTACAATAAGATGATGGCGATTTTAGTCCACAAGTCTTTATTCGTATGTACAAACTCAGATTTCCTATTTTAGTTAGACTTCTTTGGTTTGATGAAATGTGTTACCCAAATGTCATTAGGAGGACAGTGGAAGAGTAAAGTAGCATTGCAAAGTATAATTAGAAAACAGTACTTTAAGGCTGTTTCTGTACTCATAAACTAAACAGAACTAGGACACAGGGCCAGCTAAAGCACCGTCATATGATCGTATCATGAGGTCAGTCCCCGACCTAGTTCTGGTCCAGGCAGCCGGCACCTCCCAGACTGATGCCTGGATGCAGTTCAAGGACTGGCCTGGGAACAGCCCATTTATTGGCTCATTTCATTTACTATTATAGTGATAGTCTAGAAATAGCCATGAACTAGGTGAATTTACATGATTTGTTATCAAATATAAAGTGTTTCACATAAAAGTCTGAACTGCGAATTCTTGTTTAGTTTCAGCCACCATTGATAGGCAGTTGCTGCAGAAGCACTGTAGACCGTTCAGCCTGCTTGAACCTTAAATCTAAGAATGCCCAGGGTAAATTTGTGTTTTGTACTTAAAATATTACGACAGGCTTTGGCATGGAGCCTATGCTGCTAAAAGCTAAGAAGACTCATAATAATGTAGAGAAAAATTAAGAAATTTCACCTAGCTAATACCAAAGAGGCTGCTTGTTCACCTTACATTCCTTACCCACATGCTAGTGGAATTGAACTCTGTCCATAATTGGGCAAATAATAGAGCCCGTAAAAGTTCCTCAGTATTTGATTATTTTAAAATCAAAAATATATTTTAAAGTCCCCTAAACAGGCACTTCTAACAAACCAACCACATCTTCTTAGAGTATGTGTATTTTGTTTGAGTTGATGTTTCAGCAGATGAAACTTACTTGCCACAAAGCAAAGTCCTACTTCATGTGCTTGCACAAGTAATGTCATTCCCATCAACAGCATAGGTCACATGAATGAGACAAGCAGGATTAGACTTTTAGATACTTCAACAGGCTGTCTGGAGCACTGATGACATTATGACCATTTTCCAGTGAAAATACTCTATTGATTTTTCCTTATTATGGATTTTTTTTTTTTTTTTAACAACTGTGACAGGCTGAAGTATGCGCTGGGACTGTGGCTGAGGTGATCCAGTCTGTGGTCAATGGAGCAGATGGCTGCGTGTTCTGCTTTGGCCATTCCAAGCTTGGTTGGTATTGCTAAATTTCCCTACTCAAGCAGCAAAGTAAATACTTTTAACCCAAGATTGCTAGTACATTAGATTGGAGAAAACGAACTTTCATTTGTCTGTGCACAGTAATTGTATTTGACAATGGTACACTATGTGTGACCTTGTACTACACCTTCACCATATGCTTACACGTCTATTCACTTTGCATATTGTCTGAATCAGGGATGTCAAACTCATTTTCACCGGGGCCACATCAGCCTGGTGGTTGCCTTCAAAGGGCCGAATGTAATTTTAGGACTGTATAAATGTAGGAGTAGTTAGATGTACACAGTCCTAAAATTACATTTGGCCCTTTGAAGGCAACTGACAGGCTGATGTAGCCCCTGGTGAAAATGCGTTTGACACTCCTGGTCTAAATGTTGGGCAGAATGCTCTTTGAAACTGAAGTTATCTTTGAGTTGTTGCTTTATTCCATCCCCTGAGTACTATAGCCATTTTTAACACTGCCTGCAGTTGTTAATGAATGATGTAACAGTGATCTACAGTTTTACCAATGTGCTTGGTATTGGAGTCTTGTTTGCCAAAACACCACTTTTATCAAGCTGTGTAAAGGCTGTGAGTATGCCCTCAAGTACTTGCTGTTTCTGATGGCACTATTGAAGTGCTGTGGCTGGGCACTCGAATTATTTGTTTTATATTCTATTCCCTGATTAGACAACTCACTCATTAGTAACTTCTGTTCTGTCTCCAATAAATCCTATTCTAATGGCTAACTGAATGTTACCAGTGGATCAAAACTTGCTCTTCGCAAATGCACCAACCTTTCAGGTATTAATGGAAAGGGAATAAAAAGAATAACCATCATCATTAACACACTAGTCTTTTGAAATAACTGGATTTCAAGAGTAATAATTTATTTTGTTCATGCTTGTCTAAAAGTATTTTGAAAATGCTTTCAATGAAGAGGGTTTTGTTATGTCTGTGCAATGATCTCCATTCTTACTGTCTCAAAGAAACACAGACATAAAAGTACAACTTACAAGGATAATTCAGTTTTTCAAGTGATTAAGAGGATCAAGCTGTATCAGGCCACGATTATTCCCAGTTATAGGCAACAAAAACTAGGGAGTACTGAATGCTGCAATGCCACCAGCCCTGGTACAATGAAGGAACAGGGCCACCGGTCCAACTAACCACAAGGCCCCTCTGGGCCGTGCACGAGTAACACTGGGATGAGCACTTGGATATGTAAACCTCTGTCACTTGCCACACATGAGATAGCAAGTAAGATGGAAAAGTAAGCCGCTAGATAACAATGTCTCACAAGTGCCCCAGGTCCTTCAGAGAGGTGGTCTAGCTAGGGCTTTGTTGGAGCATGAGTTGAGTCTCTGTAGTTGCTTCGCTAACTGCACCACCACCATTCCACCAACCATGGACACACCCAGGCCTTGCTACAGACACGTGTGTGGAGATATTTTCTTTGCTGATGTCTTTCAACAGAAGAAATGAAACTAGGTAAAGTAGCCACAAGTACTTGCCTGAAAGGTTGTATACCTTTGTCATTTGGCTTATAAATTTAGGAGCTTTAGAAAACTTGTCTAAAAGCATTATATATAGTGACCCTTAAAACAGTGTATGAGAGTCCTCTGTGTCTGTTCTTAAGCAGCAAACTTCTACAGCAGAGACAAGCCAGAGCTATAATTGCAGAGTCAGATAATAGCAAACCAGGGGAAGGTTTTGACCCACTTACACACCACATGACCACATGTACCTGTTTTTTGTGTGGTTTTGTTTTGTTTGTTTGTGGGGTTTTTGGTTTGGTTTGGTTTTTTTCCCATGTATGAAGTTATATCTTTATGATCCTGGGACCATCTTTATGTCACTCTCAACTCTAGCATGTGAAGGATGATATAGTGCCTTGAGATAAAACGTTATTCAAAGAATACCATACTCACAGTAACTGAAGCAGGGATTTTTAGAGCCCATAGCACTCCTGCTCTGCTCAGTTCCCCCCACTATTCACCCTCATCAGAGGCTGCAGTGTTGTGTGGTAGGGACCTGCAGTGCCCTGCCTGGGGGATGGGGGATGTCAGGGGAATGCATGAGGTAATGATTTTTGAGTGGCACGAGAGTTCATATGCTGGTTTTAAATGCTCTCCATTTTCCATGTGTGTTTGTCTGCCTGCCTATCTTTCTGCCTTGCTGACTGTCCTTATTGTAGCGAAGAAGTTGTTTTCTTCAGACTGTACAGGATAGTCTCTCTTGGCAGAAGTCTGTGAAGGTCCTGGGAGTGATGTTATCTTTTCTCCATCCCCCCATTCCTGACAGGGAAGTCATACACCATGATTGGGAAGGATGATTCCATGCAAAACCTTGGCATAATCCCTTGTGCCATCTCCTGGCTCTTCAAGTTGATTAATGAACGCAAAGAGAAGACAGGAGCTCGTTTCTCAGTCCGAATTTCTGCAGTGGAAGTGTGGGGGAAAGAAGAAAATCTGAGAGACCTGTTGTCAGAAGTGGCTACGGGCAGCCTGCAAGATGGCCAGTCACCAGGTGTCTACCTTTGTGAAGACCCCATTTGTGGCATGCAGGTGAATACAAAGTTCATTTTACACCGAAACAAGCAGTCTGACTTTTTTTTTTTTTTCTTGAGTTATTGAGAAGGTTCAAATTCAAGAACTACTCAGAGCATAAAGTTTATAGACTTGAAAGTGTTTACTTTAAAACATGCAAGAACTTTATGACCTGCAGCTGCAGGGCCATCTGCTGTCCTGGCCTAAATATTTGTACCTCTGGTATAACTGATGTTGAGCAGGGTCTTCTGTTTGCAATAAAATGTGAAAACTTTCAGTGAAAATAAAAATGCACCTCATTCTTAAAAAAAAAAAAAAAAAAAAAANAAAAAAAAAAAAAGTGTGATCTCTCTTTTGTAAAGCCACAAGCTAAAATATTTACAGTACTGCACAAATAGCTGGAGGCCATTAATATGGCTGTTTATCTCTTTATAAACTACATTATTTATAGCACTCGCATTAGCAGTGTTGTAGGAAGCATTAATCGCTACTTATTAATTGCTGCCAAGAAATAAATTCCTGAGCTGGGCAAGCCAAGAATAACTTGAACTCTTCTCAGGTTTGGAGGTTTAGCAGGAATGAATAAAAGGCTCGTGTATTTCCTGGGTAACCACTAGAATGTCTCAGAAGCCCTATTATTTTCCCCCTCTTGGTTTGAGGGGAAAAAGGCCTATTCTTCTGTTTTGCTGTCTCTAGGGGAGTGAATCTGATTTTTTATATGAGTAGATGAAGAGGCAGAAAACCAGCATGATGGAGCTTGAATACATTCTTTCAACCTTAAAGGCAAAGGCTGCTTCCATCCAGAACCTGCAGAGCACTGCCTATCCAAAGATGGAGAATAGAGGGAGGATGGAACAGACCTACAGGGTCCTGTACCCTATTTGCAGCTCCAAGCATCTAGAAATTATGATTCACATTCACAGTAGTCATGAATTGTGAGATTTTAAACAGCAAGTAATAAATTTTGTGTTTTATCTCTTTGTTGTTCAAGCCTTTTGGAAATACTTAGATCATATTTTCCATTCTTTTCCATTCTACATGAGGACTACGAAGTTGTGTCTTGATTTTAAATAACAATTAGGGTTTTCATTTGCACTTGACTCCTGGATTTAGTGCTTTATGAAATACTTACAGTATCACGAGAGATCTCGGCTCTGGTATCCAGTAACGGGTTCAGTCTAGTAAATATAAGTTGGGAGACTTAAGTATTCGCAGTTCCCATCAGTGTGATAGGTGGGCCAGTTAAGATTTGAATTAGCATATGTATGTTACATAGCTGTGTAACAACTAGCCTCTTTGTAGAGCTTAATTCTTTACTAAGGTATTTAAGCACAATAGCAATAATAATAAATATCCCATTATTTTTGCTTATTTTCATATACATACAGACAGAACAGCTGTATACAAAATGATGTGGTTTAGATCAGTGGAGACAAGATAGCTCCATGAGATGTCTATGTATCTCTCTGCAGTGCAAAATACTGAATTAAATTGCAAGAAAAGACTTTTTATATGTGTTCACAAGACATAGTGACATTCTGGAGTCATGTGTCCTACACCTGAATTCTCCAAGTCCTCAGGTGAAGGGAGGATATTGTAGCCATGCAGATACACAAAATCAGCAGTGTGTATAGAAAATGAATAATCACCATATGTCATACTATCTGTCATTAGGCCTTTCCAAGTATGCACATTTTCTTGTTGCTTACATTAGTGAGATCAGCCCACAGACTGGCCAGCCTTCTGCTTGCCTTGTTAACTCCTTCCTGTCTCCTCTCTCCTTCTAGAGAGACCTTAGCCTTCAGCTGTGTCACCCCATCCCATGCGCAGTCTCAGCTTTGTCCCTCCTCGGGCCCATAAATGGTCACAAAGAGAAGATGGGAGCACTGTCTTCTTTAGGAGAACTTAGCTGTGTTACATAGCAGGGGAACAAAACCTGAGAATGGGAGTTGCTCACTATATTTACACCAGATAAAACAAGTCTATTCTAAAGGTTATGTGCCTGCTCTGCATACTGCCTAAACTAATGCCATCAGATTGCACTGTCACACATCCCTGCCACAGACGGACTAATCTTAGGTGACACAAAACATGCATCTGTTCCCAACGTTATGGGGGGTTAATAATGTCTGCCCTCTTACGCTGTCTATCACTTTGAAGAGATAAGAGCAGGCTAGTGACTGGGATTGAGGTCCAGCAAATGTGAATGTAGGTACATTACCTGCCTTGTTCCATTTAATTGATTGCCCTGGCTTGTGAGCAGGTACCTAAGCCTGTGGTATGAAGGGACAAGAAAATGGCTTCTCTTCTGGGCTTTTGCCCACATGCTATTGGGCTGAACACAAGCTTTAGCCCTGTTATCTCCCAGATGTATCTGTGGACTGCTGCCTGCTAACACTTTCTGAAGGACAACACATAGTCCTGCCCCTGCCAGTCTCCACCAGCTATTGAGTTTGGGATTGACATGTCATCCACAATTTTTTCTCTTTTTTCACTTCTACCTGTCAGAAGGACACAGTGATTGCCAGAACCAGCAATGCAGGGAAGAGAAAAAAAAAAGGCAGTAAAAAGAATTAATATAGTTAATAATATAATAATCAGCACAAATAGCTTAAAATTCTAGGAAAAGTAAGGAAACAAATTTATGCATCTGTCCAGCCCATAGGACGATTTCCAGTTGCTGGGGTTTGTGTTTAGCAACTGCCGCCAGAGATAACTCCAAGTGAGAACCCTCAAAAGCCTGGATTCAGTCGTGGGGCTCCTGGAGGGCATAGATTCTCACTGCCAGTGTCAGGAGGGTCTCATTCTGTCAGGCACCTCCTCCTTTTTGCCCCCATCAGAAGCCAGCATATCCACAGTGTGAGCTGACCGTGGGGAGGTTTTCTGGTACATTGACCTGTCTGGGAGTTTCTAGGTCATTTGTCCCTTGTGTTATCCCACAGCTTCAGAACCAGAGCGAGCTCCGTGCCCCCACGGCAGAGAAGGCCGCCTTTTTCCTCGACGCCGCCATCGCCTCGCGCCGCAGCAGCCAGCGGGACTGCGACGAGGAAGATCATCGCAACTCCCACATGCTCTTCACCCTGCACATCTACCAGTACCGCATGGAGAAGAGCGGCAAAGGCGGAAGTAAGCTGTCCCTTCGCTCCCTTCTGTTTCCTCTAAGACTGCCTGGAACCTGGCTTTAAAAAGGCCTTTAAACAATATTCTTTAGTGGTGAAAATTAGCAGGGTTCTTCATTGAGCATGGAGTGGGGCCATTCATACCAGCAGACTGTCCACCTGCCTGGTCAAGATGCAGTAAAGGCCACTAGGAATGATTATCATCACTTGTCAATTTAGTTGCCATCGTGGAAATACTATTGCAGTTAGCCTTCAGCACTGTGTGGGACTCTGTATCGCAAAAAAAAAAAAAAAAAAAGTGCTTTTCCAATTGGCTTTTACTATTGTCTTTACTGATAATGTTGAGGTCATGGATTAAAATATCGTGGTGACGGGAATTCCTTGCCACCCTTACAGTAGCTGTTCCTCTTTGGCACCTAAGTAGCTGATGTTGGCAATGCATAAGCTATACCGTTTCTTGAAGATGGAAGATATTTTAGTTGGTGGCCCAACTGCATGTGCACAAAGGACTCGTGTTTCTTTACAAAGGCATTGGGCTTTTCAGATAGGCTTGTTCCTTCTGTTTGCCACAGATGCTTTCACTGGCTTATGTCTTTACTTCCGTCTTCCACTTGCAAGTAAAGATACTTCTATGCCTACTTACATGTTTCTATAATTTTCAAAGTTTTAATTTGACTCACGTAATTTATATTTTTACTTATATTTATCTTCTGTTTCAAGTCTCTCAAATTGTTTATAACTGGAGATATACGGAAGGTTGGGTTTTTTTGGTAAGTTCCAGTGAGAAAAGATTTGTATAAGGAACACTCCCATCAGAAAACTTTCACATTTAAATTCTTTTTTTTTAATAATCGTTTTTTACAAGGACAAAATGTTTGTTTGAAAGACACCCGAGACCTCTGCTTCTTTAAATTTGTGGGCTTAAGCAATGCTGCAGAAATAGCATATGTTTCAGCTCCTGGCTCTGCATAGGTTATTTGTAATAATGAAGAGATTGCAGGCTATGATGTGTAGTGGGTGAACACCACTGCAGTATTAATGTCTAATGTTTGAATGCAGGAAATTTACATTGGCTGTATGTAGAAGAGAGAAAAACAGAAAGTTGCTCTAAATGGAAATGCAGTTTACATGTGTTTAAGTAATAACCCCTGTGGAATTGGCAGGCAGAAATCTCAATTAACTAAAGGTTTATTAATTAACCACCCTGTGGTAGAAAGGAAGACTGTGAATGCTCATACAGACTGGTTCATAGGAATAAAGATGGCTGATTTTGAGGCAATTATTATTATAATCATTTAATGCTCCGTGCTTTCTGCTGCATGCAAGTACATGTACACACAAACATTTTCTACTATTTTCAAGTGCAATTAATAAAAGGGAAAAAATATTTTCCTGCGGCTATAATGACTCATTTCAAAAAAAGACATGATTCTGTTGAATTATAATATGGCATGCTTTGCCCTCTGCCTTTAGTTATATCTTTGTCTCATGGCCGTACCACCTCCTGTCTTCAAGTTCTCATATGCGAGTGGCCTCACAAGCCAGGCAGGGTCAGATCTCACTGATAATTGAATAAGGGGGGAATTCCAGCTGCTCAGAAAGGGCGCCTAGTGATTATCACTGTCTCCTGCTGTAATGAAGGACTTCTCAGGGAAAAAAAAAAAAAA
>VWYH01007504.1:680156-727892 GCA_013399365.1 Pampusana beccarii
AAGATAGAAAAGATATATAGATTCCAGGAACCAGATTAAAAAAGGATAGGGAAAAAAAAAACAAAAGAAAAGAAAAGAGACAAACAACAAAAAAGATACCTATATTTTAAAGGATGAGAGATTAAATGGCTGGATAATGTATGATTTTGGTAAAAAATAACTGTTAGAATAGCATTGGTACTGTACTTTCCTCCTTGTTAGATTCATTACCAGGAATGCCATGGAGCAGGCTTAGCACCACTGAAATAAATGGCATTATGGCAGAACTGGCACAGTCGTTTTTCAGCTGTCACCTCAGCAAAGTCTCTGTGGCCACAGACAGAAAACAGTATTAGGATGTTCCACTTCTTTTCTCTGTAGTTGTCAGGCATATTACTGGTAAACTTGCCTAACAAAGAACTTCATTTTCAGATCAAGCAAGTGGATCTGCCATCCTAAAAATGTCTTACTTTGACTTGTAAATGAAATAAGAAGGAAAGATCCAGTAATTTCTCTTATTCTGTATTTCCTCAGCCCATGTAATAGCAATATGTATGGAAACAATATGACTGACGTTTTGAAGGGTAGTGATTTCTTTCATTTTCTTTTGTTTCCCCAATGTCTAGTAATCTTAGCAACAGAAATATTTGTTATATGTAATTCAGTGAAGTCACCTGCAGTCATTTTGAGTAGCAACTAAACGTATTTCTTTGCTTTTCTAAGGACATCATTGAGGAATACTCAAAAAAGTTAATTTCAGCTTTCTGAAGGTAGCAGTCTTATAGAACGTAGCGATTCTTGAGTCTGGGAGTTTTAAGGAGTCTTAGAAGGGAGGCAGAAGTTCTCCAGGAGCATTTCAGGAGGTGGAGGTGCAGCTGCCTGGATGGTCCCCCAGGGAAGCCTGACTTTCTGCAGGGAGTGCAGGAGCCCGTAGTGCGTGTGGATACTTCCCCAGCAGAAGTATCCCACCACTTCCCACTACTGAGACCGCAGTGGTGAAACTGCTGTGGATGTGTTTAATGAGTTGTCATGTCGTATAATCTGTGGACTGTTACAACGTTTGGGATGTCTAGCCACCAACGTTAGTTTTAATCAGACATTTATTCTTCACTTCTGTTTTATGATACTCAGCATGATGACCAATACTGCAGTATAATTTAATACATGGAAGTCCTGTGTTGCCTGATACCTGATGTAGCTGAAGAACTAAAAGGGCCTATAAAAAGCAGAAGTAACTGTATATTAACAATTGTTCACAGAGATATTTGCTACATTTTTGCAATATTATTCTCAAATCCCATAGCAAAATCCCCTTTCACATAACAAAAATCTCTGTTCTTTCTTCATTCTTTATTTTTTCTCTCTGCTTTGCTTTTCTTTCATTTTCTTATCACTTCTTCCTCTTTACTCAGCTTTCTTTTTTCTTTTATCATAAAAATCTACTCATTATTATTATTGTTGTTCATTTTAAATAACTGTAACCTACAACTGGAACAGAATTATATATAACACATTCTACAGAAAGACTTTATATTTTTACAGAATGTTTTGTGTCATGCAAGACACCAGGTAGTAGCAATAAAGTGAGCAGTGTGTTTTGCAGTGCTTGCAAAATTAAATCTCTCTCTCTTTATTTTTTCAGTGTAGGTTAACGTTTTAAATTACAGGTAGTAGTTATATACACCTTTAGTGGCTGAATGTTTTCTATATTGATATACGTTATCGTAGTAGACTATGAGCAAGTCTGCAAAATTATATTATTGCTTATCACCTTTTTGCCACTATGTAGAAGTTTTAAAAGTGTCTTCACATGTCTACATGAACCCGTTTCCTTCTACCTCCTATGGCACATACATGCCTGTAGAGCACATGGCATGGCACCACAGCTACTGAATGCAGGGTCCTTGAAAAAAACATGCTTGTGGTTGATGAGACATTTCCAAAGCAATTAAATGTATCTGGAAAGCTTGTTTCTAGGGTTTCCATCGTGTAGTTGCTCCCATCACCAACTTTGCTTGTTGAACTGGTCTTCTTCCAATCCCTTACATTCTGTGTGTGATTCCCCTCACCACAAATCCTTATTTTTCCAGATGCTTAGGTTGAGGTGCTGTGTCAAAATGGCTGTGAATGTATTTGCATAGAGGGAAACTCAGATGTCAAAGTATTTCCACTCCTGTTCAAGTTATGTTCATGTCCTCAAACAGTGCTCTTAACTTTTGAGTTATGATCCTAGAAACTTAATTTTCCTACTGATTGCTTGTTAAATAACGGTTGAGAATAGGCAGAAGTGGTCAAAGATCAGATTTTTTTTTAAAAAAAGGCACAACAAAAAAAACCACAAAAAAACAACAGCTAGGAAGTTGTCTTGAGATAATAGAGAGTTAGAAGCTCTTCTGTAATGCCTATGTAGTCTCCATGTTCGGGTTCGTAAGGAACCATAGGTTTTTAATGAGAGCAAATGTCTGTTAATCTTGGTGTTTGTGAGGTAGTATCCTTTCACTTTAAATGTAGAGGTGTTGATACAGAGTAAAAAAGAAAAAAACAGGGATCCAGTGCCAGTTTTACACAAATTGTTTTCAGAGCAGAGCAGCATTTCAATAATCCATTACCCGTGGCATGGCGAACCTTTTGTTAGCCCAAATTATGACATAGAAGTATATAGACTTAAAGCAAAATTGAACATCCCACAGGTGCCACAGTTTCTTCTGAAGATACAGTATTCAAGATGGGAGAGATAAGAGAAAGGCTGAAGTTACCACAGCACCACTGCTCACCAGGCAGCAATCCTCAACCTGTAGTTTTCCAGATAGAGGAACAGTAATTACAGGGACAGAAACTCAGCCCCATCAGGTACAGGCTAATAGAACTACCTTTAAAACAAACAGGCAACAAAAAAACAGCCCCACAGGGGTGACTCCCACAGAATTAAACCTGCATGTGCATGAGTACTGAAAAGCTTGTCAACTTTTAAGCAAGTCCAGAGTGGACAGCAATGTACAGCAATAAAGGCTGACAGTGAATTAACAGGAACACTGCAGTTTGTCACTGCAAACATGAATTAGCAAAGGTCTCCTGATTGTTTCCTCTTTCCAAGTTGTGGTGACTTTTGCTTTCTTAGGAAGCTGCTTTTGGAGGCACATGCTCACTGTTTGCTTTCTTTGTTTATGGCAGTGTCTGGAGGTCGCAGCCGCTTGCACCTTATCGACCTGGGCAGCTGCGTGAAAGTGCTCAGCAAAAACCGGGAAGGAAGCTCTGGCCTCTGTCTCTCATTGTCAGCACTGGGCAATGTCATCCTCGCCCTTGTTAATGGAAGCAAACACATCCCCTACAAGTAAGTAGTCTTCTGTGTTGCACCTAAGGAGAAGATGCTTGCAAGCAGTCTGCATGTCTGGGCCTGAGACAGATGTGGGGTAAGTGGGCGGACAGTCTTCTGGGGTCACCACAGCCCTCTTGAGGTACAGCAAAACCTGCCTGGGGTCCAGTGACACCTGATCTAACCATACATCTGCCACCTACGCTGTATTTAACATTCAGGTTTCATGGGAAGAAGCTTGCTGTAACACAACCCAGGTGTCCTAAAGATCTTAAAGCTCAAAGTTCAGCCTATTAGGATTTTGTTTTCTAGGACTGTTCAAAGATTAATTTAATGTTTCAAAGCATCTGAGAGCCACTTTTATGTTTGCTCCACGGAGACAAATGTTGCTGCCATAATGCAGCACTATAGAGAAAATTATTTTGTGGTCCATTGTGTGGAATTTAGTGCCTTGAAAATACGTGTCACAATAAGCATGCATCTTTGTCGTGAGATTCTTTTTGTTATCCAAGGTTACTTTCCAGTTTATTTTTGTATGGCTTGAATCTCCACGTCAGCCTTTCATTTGCAAAAAAAAGAAGTAGGCTTCATTTGTCACACTAGACTCGTGGCCTTTGCTACTGCAGGTAGCTTCTGGGAAATCAGAGGAATTGCTCACCTAGTGGGTATGTTTTGTACTCATTTCTCTTCTTCATTGTCACACCATTTGTCATGTGTGCAGGTCTGAAGGCAAGTTTGGATTCATTACCCAACCCAGACAGTCAGACAACCTTCCTACTCAGAAATTTCTGATTTTGTGGATGATATTGCTTTTCTCTAGCTTAAAGCCTAGGGAGTAGCAACTAGTGTAATGGGAATGGCTTACTGTAGCATCTTGTAATCAAACTACTAATGAATGTCACCATTCATGAAGGACATGTATATGAGTTCTGGAGTTAGGAGCAACAGGATGACATGAAAAATGAACCAAGTCATTCACAGATCATATTTCAGTCCATGTATTTTACCCTCCTAGTCATGGTAAATGTGATTATTTTCTCATATTCATTCAAGATTGCAAGGTATTGACAAGTTTTACTTGTTTGGTTTTGTCTTCATTTTGGAAAATAAAGATGAATTGACTTTGGTTACAGTTTTCTTTTTCTTGTAACATTTATTTTGAAAAATTATTTGGCAGTCTGGACTTAAAACGTGCTCTCTGGAAATACGCTGGATTTCAGTCATACTGGAATTCGGTTAAGAGCCAACCACATACGTATGTGTCAGCGTTCATGAAATATTTTGTGGCTTGTGCACCTAGTCATAGTGTGAAAATATTAATAGCTTGAACTCTGCATTTCACAAAGTGTAGCTCCAACTATGCTCATCAAAACCCTGTCTTCCTTCCTGTCAGATTTTATGGACTGAAGGGAAGGCAGACTGTAGGAATAGAAAAAATATGTTAATGATGCTCCGTAGGCTAGAACTAAGCATACAGGGAATAGTTACCAAATACAACAGCTGTCTTTCCTGGCAATGCCTGGCAGGGAGAAAAGCGTTACCAAACATGTCTTCTACTTGCTGCACTACCAATTTCTTCTGCGAGTCCCAGCTGTTGCGTTTTTGAGCTTACATAGCCGGAGGTGCCAGCACACTTGCTCATCAGTGTTTCTGTACTGCTGAAAGAAGATAAAAGCTCTCTTCAGGCCAGCACCTCCTCTTGAATTTACGAGGGTAAGAGAAGATAGTGTAGATTGTAGGTATAGAGAAGTGGTTCATCATGTCTAAATCAGAGGTGATGTGTCTGTTTGTAAGGAGGGCTTTAAGAATGCAATTTGAAAATAACATATTGGCATATTTTGGAGCAAATTTTGTCCACTTCTTGCTGAGAAGAGTGGAAAAAGCGTTTTTTCCGAAGTGTGGTCTGTTCACAAGCAATGGAAATAAGAGTCTTGGTGGCTGGGTTAGTGCAAGCGCTGTTTGCTCAGTGATCCAGCATTACAGGTGTGCTGCTCCTCAGTGGAGAAGAGAGGAAGGGGGAGGGTGCGCTGTCTTGTAGAAGAGTCTGAGCATCCCATAGACTGATGTGATATGTGTTCAGTAGCATCTCTTGTTTAGAGCAGCAGCTAGCCTATCTAGCTGAGATCGTTTGCCTTTATTTAGGGGTGTTCTCTTCCATTGCCAAGGATAAAATTATAATTTTGATGACTAACTTTTTTGAGTGGGACCAAAGGAAAACAAGTGGTTTCTTATGTGCCAGAGCTGAGCATTGTGTGTGTGGTCTCAGCAAATTTCCATAGAGCAGCAGGAAAAATGGAGCATCTTTTCTTTATCTGAGCTATTAAACAGCCATTAAGTATTTTATGGCTGCCTGTCAGTAGGCACTGCATGGCTTCCTGGGAGCACAGAAACTCACCATTTCATACACATCAGGTTTTCTCTTACTGCAGAAATTTAGTTCTCTAAACTCTGAGAGGCTGCAGGCTCTTAAACTCCCTTCAGTGCTGTATCCAGCTTTATCTCCACAGGTAGTAGTTGAAGGGAAAAGCTTGTTCAGACTCATAGCTGGTATAAGCAGACGCTACTGCTTTGCCTTCGGTGGGCTGTGTGTTTATGCCAAGGATGAATTTACCTGTCTGCCTGCAGTCTCTATGAAAAAGTCATGCTGCTGTTCAGCACATTTTGCACTTTTTTTTCCTTCCCTGTAAGGCTAAGCCTTGGAAGCCATTAAGTTGGAATCTTTCTCCTTTTGGAACCCCCATCATCCTGCCACCCACCCCACCCCCACCTTTCCCATTTTGGAAATAGTAACACAGATTGACAGTGGCTTTAGGAAGAACTTGTCTACTAACGTTGTAAGAAAGTAATGTAGAAATTCTCAGACATCAAACAATACAGGTTGATATAGTTTGGGATCTTGTCCTGAATTCAACTTAAATTCCACATGGATCTGAGGAATGGGTAGACATCCCTATAATGGGCAACGACATGCAGCTAATGAGTGACCAGGCCATGACTTCTGAGAGTTTGTATCTTTCATGTATGTACGTATAATCTCTCTCTAATATCTCAGTGGGTTATCTCCTTATCACTATTAATGTCCAAAACTATTTTGAACCTTACTAAGCATATCATTGTGTTATGGTATGGACGAGTGAGTTCTTCCAGCTCAGTATCTTGTCTAAAAATAGAATTTTTAATTTGACTTAAATACATTTCCATTTAATGTCACCAGTTTCTTGAGTTATGAGCAAATCCCACAGAAGAGTGGGCAAGAATAATTTTCTCCTCAGGAACATCAAACATATTAAAAAAAATTAGAAGGTGGCCCTTGCAAGCCCAACGAAGAGCAAGGGAGTCACCTCCATGCCCTGAGCAAGTTTGACAGGGCTCAGATCTGCTTCAAGAGGAGGGTTTTGCTAAGCCGCAGTAATTGTTAGTACCATTTAATTTTTTTAAGAGCATTTCTGCTTTACATTAGTGCTGCATTATCTTTCTCTGATTTCCAAGATGAATGTGTTTTAAACCCTCAAATGAATACCCATTTGCACAAACTCCAGATACTGGTTTATATAGCTCACCACTCAAAAATTACTCCAGTTGCTAGGCAACAGGGGTGGTGATAATTCATGGTAATGCTGTTTTGGAAATAATCATTTTTATACATTTTAATGACTATGAGAATGTAAGAAAACTGTTTCAAAAAGTGCAAGGCTGTATGAATTTCTCTTTCAGGAATTGTTGCTTGTTTTATTTAACAGGCTTCTCTCTTAATGTGCTGTCCCAGTGTGCTAGTGTTTCTGGAGGCATCCTATATTTTGAACTACATGCTTATGCTTATCTATGGAGGGAGCCTTGTCCGTAAAATAGATGGGTGTGAGTCAAAAGCATGAATTTTATTCTTGGCACTTTTGCTTCTCTGTCACATGATTGCAGTTCCTCCTAGATCTTACATGCTGGTATTAATTTTTCTGTCCTATCTGTAGAAAACAAAATGGTATTGACTGGTGCAAGCTTGCACAAGAGACTTAGTGGCAGAGCAACCATATTTTAAGATCTAATCTAGTGCTTACACCATGGGATAATCCATTCTTTCTTTCTGCATGATCTTTCAAAAACAATTTATTTCTGTATTTATTTATTGCTATTTATAAAACTGAGTTAGAAAAAATTCAAGTAGGACTTTGTAAAGGTCATTCAGACTTGGCCAAAAGCACTACTTAAGTTTTAACTGTTGCTATGACTCTGTTGCCTTATTTTTTCACTTTTTTTGACTTAAGGACATCCCTAATGGGATGCAAAGTCTGGGGTTTTTTGGTCAAGGGTAGGCTATTATTGCTTTTAAGTGAAGAGGAGAAAAGGGGAAGTATTGGATTATAGTATTGTGTTATAAAAGATGAGCCTAAAGAATATGCTGTTGATCAGATATTTTCTTTAAACTATTAGTTAATTATCGAAGTAAAAATGAAAATGAGGTTTAGATGGATCCGGTAATTCACGTTATTTTGTTGGTTAAATGGATGTTATTTATCTACAGTTGTTTATCTGTGTAAAAAAAACCCCAAACCAACTGTAAAGATAACTAGGATTCCAGATATCTTTTGTTTATATATCTTGCCTTTGCATTTATAGCATGAGTATAAAATCTTTTGCTCGGAAGAAGTGTTAGTGAAAACTTTTCAGGAAGAGATAAGGAAAGCTAAAAACCAGTTCACAGTATATTTCTTATACAATAACTAGTATTAGTACTGAAGATTTTATCCTTATTTACCATCTTGTACTAAGTCTTGGTTTTGTGGAATTCACATAATCATGTCTGCTTACTGGGCCTAGGAATTTAATGGCAAAATTGAACTATTTGCCCAATGAGCAATCTGTGTATTGGTTATTTTGTCTGTGCCTAAACCTAATTTTTTTTTTTTTTTTTTTTTTTTTTAAATTGAGATATTTCAGTTTCCAATGCTGGATGTAGCAGACTTCTGTTTCTTGCTTTTACTTCTCCTCAATGAGAACATGGTACAAAGTCCACAGAAAGCATCAGAAAAAAACAATCTAGTGCTGCCTTTGGAATCTCCAATCTTTCTGTGTTGATTTACTGTTTAATATATTAGAAGTGGATGAAGAACTGTTTTGCTGTTTTACTTGTGGAAATGTGCGAGCAGATGAAGGGGAGATAAAGAATGAAAATGAGCACATTAGTGACAGCTGAAACAGAATCACAAGACTGGGAAATGACCCCAAATGAACGGGAGAGCTCTGAGAAACACTAAGATAACATGCAGATGGGACAACAATCTATAGAGGAGAACAGGGAAGCAGAAGAGAGTTTAGCCCTTTCAAAAGGAGGAATAAGCCTGAGAAATATCCCTGAATGATTCAACTGTAGGAGAGTGGTCAACAGAGATTCTGTTGAATGTGAAATAGTTCCTAATTAGCTATCAAAAGACCTGAGCTGCTCAGGAACAGAAGAATTTTTCCATGATGTTGGCAGCCAGGTCGTATGGACCAGAGCCTTGGCTAACGGACAGTGAAGCTCCTGGAGCAATGCCAGGTTACACCAGTGGAGGAACTGGCCTTAGGTACATGCTCTTTGACATGAGCCAGAGTGCTTTGGCAAAATGGAGGGGCAATGTAGTTGACAGCAAGAGGTGAGCACTGCAACACTGTCAGCACAGATAAAATGAGGACTTGGAGCATCTGGCAATTACTTTCACCTTTGGGGTTTTTCTGTAGTGAACAGTTTTACTAGGTTGAATTTCTGACACTTCATTCCAGGGAACTACATAAAATCCACAGAATTAGGGATGTACAGTCTGTGAATGTAGGAAAACTTCTTGCATTTTATTAGAGTAATTTAATCTACAACTCAGGAGCACGAGGATAACGGATTTTGCATGCTCCAGCAGTCACCATTGTAGTGTTCATCAACAGTGCATTTTATTGTAGGACAGTTTGTACAGCTGACAGTGCAGATTTGAGCTTTATCTGCACACATCTTACAGTACTGTGTTTCATCATCAAGTTAATGAGAGATAGTAGACAAAATCCTTAAGGAAAGCTTCACTGGAGCTACCATTCCCCAGCTTTGGGTTTTCAACTCAGTGCAGCCAGACTGGCAACGGGACAATTGTTGGAGCAGAGGTGTCTGCGTGCATGTGTAGTGGACGTGAGTGTGTTGCATTCACTGAGCCTGGCCCCTTGTTACACCAGTTTTACAACAGACCTCAGTTGACATGGCTCCATTCTGCACAAGTGTTCAAGTGGGAAGAATGCGGCCTCATGAGTGAGCTCTTTCAGCGCTCTTTGAACCACTTGATGAATTACCACTTGACAGATACTGAAATAAGCAAATAAAGATGGGCTGCAAAATGAAACGAGAAGGGAAGTGCCTGTGGTTTATAGTCAGATTTAATAGCAATTACTAATTGCATTTAAATAGCCATTCCTATCAGCAGCAGATAGCTGCATCATGGAAGGACACTACTTTGGTCCCGGGCCAGCACAGACAGGACTGGTAATGAACAAGCAATCCAGTAGTGTGCAGTTATTGCTGAAATATAACTTCAGTGGGACCCAAATAGGCCGTTGTGGTGACTTCATATACAAATGAATCTGTACTTAATTCATTAAAATGCCATTTTGAACCTTGAGTCGGGTTATCCAGCAGTTTATTCTCACCTGTTCCATCACTGGTTCAGGCTCAATTGAACACTAATATATTTTCTCTGGTGGAAATGTGGTGGTAAGTCATTTCATGTATAATTGAATAATTTTAATAGCAATATTCTCAGAATAACTAGCTCTTGTGCAATACAGCAAATTATCAAAAAGCATGTAGTAATTTTTATTAGCCCTACTTCACATTTTTGGTTCTCTCCATTTTCTTGAACAGTTGCATATGGATATGATCTGTGAAATTGACTTGTCTTTCCCTACTGATCCTTCTTTCCCTGCACAAAAACCAGTGTGACTCAGGGCAAGAGAGCAGAGGCATCCCACTGCAGATGACCAAAGAAAATAGCTTTTTTTGGTATAATACTAGCATGTAGCCCCTTGTTCAGAGTTGGGCGTCTCATCATGAAGAGGTTATAGTCTGGAGAAAATTGAAAAGAGAAGCAAAAAGAATTATGAATGGTCTGAGATAAAAGGGTTACTCACCTGGAAGAACCCTGGAACAGAAATAAAGCCTCATTGCTGGCAGGGAAAAGGAGACCTCTGAGAGGGGAGATGACAACTGCTCTGTAGTACTTCAAAGATATGAATACACACAGGAGGAGAGAATTTTTTCTGGTGAGACAGTGGCAGAATGATATCTTATCCTTAAGTAATGAGACAGAGGAATTTAAAGTTGAAAGCATGCTAACAGTGATTCTTGTTAGTCGATGGAATAACTTCCCAAGAGCTGAAGTGAAAACTTCATTGGTAGAATGATTTAAAAGCAAAATAAACATGTAACTAATGAATATTAATTAACAGTTATATAATAAACAGCTCCAGATTGGTTAGGAGCTAGGTTTATGCAATTTCAGTGCAGAGTTCTGGGGCCAAATCTTCAACAGTTTTCAATAGCTGTATTTGCACTTTGATAATTTATCTTCATCCTTGCTTGGAAAGTGTTTGTGCATGACAAACAGTTATACAAATAAATAATAAGACATGTTCTAGTGTGTCTGCCAGAATCTCCTCTGCTTTTAGGAGTCTGAAAACTAGCAGTCAGCTGGATTATTACAGTTGAATGGCATCAAATAAATCCAGAAAGTCTCAGCAGTGTCTTTCTCAAGACTACCCTAGAAGGGATATGGGATGTCCAATCCATGTCTGTGCCAGATGATTGAACTCAGTTAACCACTTTACTTCCTTCATCATTTGGTTACACTGTTTTTTTAAGGTCTCTTTCTCTTTGAATTGCAAAATCAAGTTCTCTCAGTGCTTGATCCAAACTCAGTGTAAATCAATGGAAATCTTTCTATTGGGCTTTGGCTTAAGCCCCCAGATTAGAAAACATGCTTATATCTAATTAGATGAGATAATCTTCAAATCCTTGCTAAGGGATATTGTATAGCATAGTTCACATTCAGGGTTTGGTGATTAACAGCTTACTTGTTGAAAGAGGCAGTATGTGGTTCGGTGTTGCCTAGTGATGAGTTTGTTTGGGATTTCGAGGGATGTGACTGATGGAATTGGTAAATGTGAAAACCAGAAATGTACAGTCGTCTATTGACTGGTTGCAAATGGGTCTGTGACCCTGAATTTGGAGCTCAAGAAAGTTATACGGACACTTGTTACATAAATGGGGATTTGTGACTGCTGAAGTGGCACAAGCAGGACTATTTGATTTTCCTCTTCAATATATATAAATAATACTTGTGACCTTAACTTAAAAATAAACAAAAACTTAGTTTACATTTTCTGGGCAAATAGTTGAACAATTTTTCTTCATACTCTTTCTTTTTTCGGACTCTATTTAACACCATCCCCTCAAAGGAGTGACAGACCCTAGAAGCTTTGAAGAGAATTGCATGGTTTTAAATAGAGAATATTTCAGCCAGTTTGTCCTAGTGCTTCAAGAGCATTTGAATGCCACTGCAACTGCATGATGTTTTTTTCCATACGAACTTCTATTGATGTTCTTATTTTCATACCATGTTTGAGAGGAAAGCAATGAAGACAATCCTCTTGTGCTCTTCAGATAACTGCTATCTTCTGCTGGGTGATCAAAGTTTTCTGGTTGGTGGTTGCCTCCAGGCCTGTACACGATGAACAGATGTGAAGTGAATTTTTAAAAATATGCACTGACTTTTCGGAGTTAAGCAGTCTGGTTAGAATGATCTTCTGAAGTATTAAAATGAGTTCTCCCTCCTGCTGCAGAACAAACTTGTTAGATTATTTTAATTTTTAAAATTTTGTTTGTTTATAAATGACATCAGGTGACGTGCTTTTTAGCAATATGTGACAAGACTCAGTAAAATTAATTTCAGGCAGCAGATTTAACTGTTTAGCTGTATTTTTCTTCTCATCACCACATCAGCAAAACTGTTTTATCTGCCACATTTAAAATTGTTTTCCAATGGGTTATTTTTAAGGGTGAAGGGAGTTAGTAAATTGTTTCTCTCCCTATTCCTTACTTTGTGCTCTTGGGCACAAATAAAGTTTCACTCATTTTGAAAATCAATGACGAAATGCACATCTGTACTGTCAGAAACATCAGCCCCTCTGGCTCCCTTTGGTACAGCTGGTCCTGCAGAGCAGAGAGCTGGATAGCAGAATGATGGCTGGAGCTGGTTTGAGTGCTGTTCCAAACCTGGGAGCAGTGGAGATTTAGTCTTCAGTCTACAAATCAAACAAAAGGAGAAAGTTGGCAGCTGTCATAGACATGAAGGGATTTTGGGGCTTGGAAAAGGCTGCATAATGTATTACACTCTTTGCAGGAGTGGATGCTCTCACTGGTTGAAGTCTCTGTCCTGCTGCCCTTGCCGTAGGCACCTTGCACAGCCTGCAGCACCCTGGGTGTCCCGCCTGCCTCCCACGGGAGCTCTGGAGAGCAGGGCCCTCACACAGTGCCTGTGTCACCCATGCCAGCTCCTTTGGGCAGCTCAGACTGCACTGGGCACCTGCGCCGCTCGTCTTGGAGACAGGCAGAGAGCAAGCGAGGGGAGCCAGCTACGACGTGAGCTGTTAAAAGTACCTCGGTCATCTCTGTGCAAGCAGGACCTGATTCTCCTCGGAGCTGTCTTTTAAGGATTGAACACAATTTTTATGTCTGCCTCCAGCTATAAACAGAGTAGCGGAATCTTTTGTGCTCCTAGACAGCATTTCCTCTCTCTTGCAAACAACGGTTTTCACTGGCTCCATGTGATGTGCTTTGAAGTTACACATCTGTGAAAGAGGACAGGAATTAGATGCGGTATCCAGATCTGCTACCTAGTTGTACTGCATAACAAACAAAAATGTTTCCAAAGGTATGATATTAGAGAAGTAACTGCGCTTTTTCCGAGAGAGAAAGAGCATTCTACAAGCTCTGTGTACTCAGTCAGGCCATGCCAACATGCACCTCCTGAATCCTGCTCATCTCTCGTGTGCGGATATTGCTGGAGTGATGGAGGATAGTTCTCATGCCAAAGGGAACTAAAGAAAACTGCTGTAGTTGCAATAGTTTACACTGATGTGGAAGATGGGCTGATGGAGGACCAAAGCTGCATAAGATTTGACTCTGAAAATATGTTTCTGTAAAAGAAAAGCGTTTGCCAACCTACCACATTGTGCTCCACTGAGATTTGTGGAAAACTCCTATTTTTATTTTTTTTTTCTGCCAATGCTTAAGGTTGATTACTGTGGAATATGTTTTGCAGAAAAAGTGAGGTTGTGCTTTGGTAACCTTTAGAATCTTTGCATCATACAGAACATAAAATAAGCCTGTTAAGCTGGTAACAGATTTTCTTCTCTCTTGTTAGGTGACTACTCCCATTTTGGATTCTATGTGCCTCGTAATGTCATCATAATCAGAAGCTTTTGTTGGTTTTGAGCTACTCTTGATTGCAGTCCTCTGTGGGCTCCTTTGCCTGGAATAATTTGTGTGTCAGACATAAACATCAAATAGGTTACACAGCTAGTGAAGTCCTTTGAGTCCATTTGCAGGTGCCATGTCCCTTCCCCTCACGCTCATCAGCTCATCAAGCACCATGGCAGTGAGGGTGTTTTCTGGGGGAAGGCTCTGGCTGCTGTGAATCTGGATGTGATGCTTTGGGTCTCTCTACTGTACATGCGCCTGGGGCCGGTCAGCTGTCTTCCCAGAAGGGTCAGGGCTTGTCCAGGCAGGAAAGGGACATAATGCTTCTGCAGCGCTGTAGCAGAACTCCTCTGGTCTCTACTGGTATCACAAACACATCTGTTAGGAGAATTTAAATGGATTTTTTTATCCTTCCAAGAAAATTCATAGTTTTGCTCAAACTTTTCTAACAAATACCATTTTTTTGCAGAGAGGTAAAAGACAATGAAAGCAAAGAATTACAAGCAAGTTGGTATGTATATTTGACAGTAAATGGGTTATTGGAAACAGATACCACAATAAGGTTTTCTTTACAATTTGGCTAATTTGATTAGAGAAGAATTTACATTGTTTAATATGTAAGATTTTTAATTTTCTCTGATAATGCTATAACATCGCACCCATGCAAAAGATAACATAACCCTTAAAAATACATTTTTAATTCCATTGGCCAGGTTCCATCCATCCGTGGTGCTTCTTTGTGGAGCAGTACTGGTTATTTTAGGGGATCTCAGCTACACACTAATAACTCTTCAGTTGCCTAATCAGGGAGCAAACTGCTGTTGCTAAAGCTTACCAATGGTTATTGTCTTAAATACAAAGGGACAGAGTTAGGTGTTCTAAGATGACATTATAAATTATATGCTGCCCATATGATCTTTCACTACATTTTGCAACACCTGAATGCAAGAGTAAATTCTCCTTGGTTAATCTCATAATATACAATAGGAATATGTACGGTGCTTTTTCCTTTTGTCTCCTTTCTCATAGTAAATCAATATCTCCCAGCCCATGGTCTGATTATATTCCTATTGAGACATTTCTGGCAGTTAAACAAGCAAACCTTTGCATATTTAAGTAGAGAACGTTCTTTTGTGAGATCTAGAAAGATGGGCAGAGCGTGGCAAGTGTTCACTCCTCTTGCTGTGCAGGTTCCAAGATGGGGAGTCCTGAGAGATTCCTGCTCGTTTAATCCATTGCAGGAAGGAAAATTCTCTACCACCACATGTAGGAAAAAGGTCCAGCTTCTTGCAGATCAAAGGCTGTGTACTTTCTTAAGTTCAGGGCTAGGTGAGTGTTGAGAACTTGCTCAGCACACTGTCCTCTGCCATTACCCAAGTTTTGAATTGCCAAGTATAGACTAGGAATGGTTGTGTTTGAGTGGTTGATTTAGAGACATAATTTGTTTTTTGAGGCATTATAAATATGCATTTTGACTGTGTCTGTTTTTGGCTTAGAGTAGGAACCAGTAAACACAGAGCACAATATTGATATTGTTGAATGAATCTTATACTCTTCAAAAAAGAAACTCCAGCACGGTTAGATTGCAGGAAATGAGATAGCCCCTAAATGTGATCTTGTGCTGCTTCTCGTTTCTCTCAATCTGTTTATATTAATTATTAAATATAGAACTTTTACATCCCATGATGCCCTTAATTTAAACAAGCTTTACAGAATGTGGATGAGATACATTTTCCTACCTGTTCCTACCTACATCTTGCCATCTTTAATCCTTTTCACTCACTAACAAGTGGTAACATGACAAAACATCTTGTTCTTTTCATTCTTTATCTCCAACATGTTTCAGAAGTAATTTTAATTTATCATAAAAGTTCTGGCACGTAGGTATGAAGCACCCATTGTCACTGCTACAGTATCTTTAGTCTGCAGTTATTCAAAATCTTAATTTTGGCTGCAGTTTCTCAAATACTTTCATAATCTCAAGCAGGTTGGGCAGAAGAAAGCAGACAGGATTGGAAGCCACATTTCTGATTTTGAGCCATTCCAGAGGCCCAGCATCCCATGTTAAACCTTCTGGAAGCTTAACTGGGAGCAGGCATCCCAGAATGCCTGTTGGGCCACCCTAGTTCCTGACATCTCCACAGGACACAGCACGCAGCGCTGTGGCACTGTCTCTGCTATATCTCCTCTACTAGCAACAGTCACATCCTTGCAATCCCCTATGGTAGACTTGTAGGAGACCCACAGGAAATAGTGTCTTGACTTCTGTCTCAGTGACTCCTCCTCCGAAATGTTCTCCCATACTATATATCGTGCTCTTTTACATTGTGAAGAAGGTCTAGAGATGTGTGAAGCTCTTACCCTTTTTTCTTTCATATTTGCATGGTCTGAAATGGAATGGTGTGTTCTGCTGTGTTAATTGATTAAATGACATCTATCATAACATAAAGAGATGAAACAGAATTATTTTTTCTCCCATGTTGCCATTTAAAGCTCTCAATTCTGCTCAGATCATTAGCATATAATTTTCAGATGAGCTATCCAGAAGGTCTCTAAATAAAAATTAGTAGAAAAGATTAGCTAGGAAAGCTAGACTGGTAATGAGCTGTTGCACTGTGGTAATGTGCTAGGTTTATAGCTCATATCTAGCCCTAATCAGTGATAAGTGCAAGTTGTCAGCATTTGATATCTAATTGGTGTTTCTTGGAATTACACTGCAACAAATACACTAATATGAAAACAAAGATTTTCTTTATATATGTCAGCTTAAGAGTTAATTATAAATGCTGGGATCAAATACACCTTTTAGCTACACTATCTGCAAATCTGCTACACTGAGGCAAGTATAAACTTTAGTCCTGTTTGGATCATTATTACTTTTTTTGAAACTGGTACTGTAGCAGCTTTGAAAACAGAACGGGACCTTTAAGCCATTTGCTATGTATTTAATATGTCATACATCATACAAAAAATAACTAAATCTGAGTTACTGGAAAATAGTAACAATGCAATAACAACTCTCATAACAACCAATTCGTTATTGATTGTATTTACTCCATGTTCATTTGAGAACTGCTGTCCTCCCACAGAATTAATTGAACATAAAATCATAACATGGATCTGAAAAATTGTAAAGCAGGAATGATCTAAGCCATAGGACATGAGAGACTTAACAGCCTGACTAACTTGACATCTGTGAGTTGAGATTTTTGTCATTGCATAGCTATAATTAGGTGGCTTTAATCACGCTCATAATGCTAATACGGGAAATGTCCTGTCTGTCCTCAGTAGCTGGTGGTGGGAATGACGGCTATGCACAACGTTGTGCTTCAAAACCGTGAAGCCTGACAAAGTCTGCAAGCAGGATTGGCTCTGACATACATCTTCCTAGAGATATTTAGCCACCTCTTGAGAGGCTGAAGCATACATGATCACACCATCTCACTGCTAGTCATCCAAATACATTTTTTAATTGGCCATCTAATTGACCATTTCCAATCAGATTTATCACAGGGACAGGCCTTCTGATATCCGAGGTCTGTGCAAGACTCCTGGGACTGGGAGAGGAACAAAGCAGAAGCCGACTGGGCCACGGAGCTGTGAAGCCAGCAGGTAACCTGCTGCATTGCAAGCTGCCTGATGCCGGCCAGCCAGCACGCACCAGCCAGCTGGGAGAGAGAAAGGAGCTGCAGCCAGAGGAGATGAGTTAGGTGGGGTATGGCAAGGTGAGGTCATGGGGTCTGTGCAGAAAAAGAGACAGTGAAAGTGCAGGAAGAGGAAGAACACAGGACACAAACCCAGAGGAAACTAGTCTTCATTAATTCCTCTATTCATAAAACAACTTGTTCATTTATTCAGATCCTCACCATTTGAAATGCAATTATATGTATGTATTTTCCTGCTGAGTAAAATTCATACAGTCAGCAGACAAACACCTCTCTAAATGATTTGCTCATCAGTGTGTATGGGGGAGGAGGGATAGAGAGGAGCTTAATTTAGTTCAATGCTAGATCATCTGAGTTAAGTGATCAATTTTGGTTACTACAATAGCTGCAAAAGTTAACACTGAGATGTTAAGAAAGTCCTGCTACAACAAAAAGTCAGTATTAGCATTCAGATGTGAGAGGAACAAATCCTGAAGGCCTGATTTAAAACTCACTTTAGAGTAAATCCAGACAACAGACATTGCCTTCTCAGAAGGTAAGCCTTGAATTTTCTTTGGATACAACCCTCACTGAGGTTTTATGCAGATATGATACCTAATGTCTACATTTCTAGGTGATGTAAAGGTAATCTGCCTGGACCTGAGTAAATAGCTGAATTGGTGTCCCTTGAGAAATTATTAGTTAAATTGAGGAAGACTAGGAACTGTAAGATGCATCAGGTAATGAAGACTGATGAGACAACAGCACCTAGCATTGAAGTGGGAGCTATCAGAGTAGAGGGAAGGCCACCTGGGAAGTTCTTCAAGGACCACTTTAGGGAGAGATTTTATTTAGTGTTATTATCAGCAGCCTTGGCACACAAAGCTGGAGCATGCTAATCGTAGTGGCTGGTTCCACAAAGCTGAGAGCCATCATCTGAACAAAGGAAGACCAGAACATCAGATGGGAGCAGCTGTGGGACCTGGAGGGCTACAGTGGTAGAAATTGCACTAGTGCAAGGGCTTGCCTTGATGGACTGTTAACAATTTCTACTGAAATCTAGAAGCTTATCAGCTAGAAAGGGGGTGAGGTGTATGTCTGATTTAGGCATATTGGTTAATGATCACAGATGTCCACAGCTGATGTCACAGCGATAAGGTAATGAAGTCTGAGGAGACATTAGGAATAGCAGCAGAAAAATAGTAATGCACTTATGCAAGGGGTTAGCAATTCCTCTCCTGGATGCAATTCTGGTCACCCATATAGATGAAGAATGAATTCAGACTCAAACAACTACAAGAAAGATTGGCAAGGGGAGCAGGACAGCTTTTTGTGTGAGAGAAGGTTAAATGAATTTGGATTGTGTACCCAAACAGAGTTAGAAATAGAGCATGAGAAGGACTGTAAGTGGTGTTTGTACATGCAGCAAGAGTATTCCTGTCTCTGGGGATTGAGAACAATGGCAACTGAAGAGCCATGTTGGAGTGTGGGCAAATAGAGGAGTACATGGTTTCCAATGTGCCACTTTGAAATGAAAGTGTGTGTGAGCAGTGCCAGGAAGTCCTTTTGTTTTTAAGGATGGGTTTTCTAAATGCTTAAAGAGAATTATGTGGTTCTCTGTACTGGGTAGGGTCAGAAACTAATAATTCACAGTTTCTTCTCACCCTGAATGTCACCTTTGCTTTGATGATGTCCCACAGGGGTCAGGCGCACAGCACCAAACAATATACTGCACTTTCCTCCTTCTCCTCTGTATTACTGTCCATGTGCTCTCCTTAACAGAACGACTATCTTTCCTCTTGACCTCTCTTGCATGTCCAGACATGTCAACCAGGGCTGGGTTGATTGGATGCTAAAGATCACTTTTACCCATCCTTAGGAGACCACAGCAGGTGTGCAGAGGGGGTGCGAGACGGAGGCTGCAAAGCCTTGCTGTAGACCACTATAACCCAACACTCAGAACGGAAGAATGGCCATGCTGATTCAGGCCAAACATCCTTCTAGTATCCTGTCTCTGTCTAAATTCAACAGCAGATGCCAAGGAAAGAGTGTAAGACTAGAATGAGTACTTTGCCAAAATATTCTTGCAGCCTCTACTGTTTTCAGCTGCAGGAATCCCTGAACTTCAGCAGCAGCTTTGTAAACAGAAGAGGGATCTTCCAGGCACATTGTAAATGAGTCCAGTTTGAGGCTTTTTGAAGACGGTTAAAGGCTGAAAGGAGCTATTTATGAAAGACTTGCTCAGCTTGTCTTTGAAATTTTATTTTAGTGCTTCTGGGATTTCAAACAGCTAAGTCTTTAATATATATATTTTTATCCTTTAAAACTAAATACATACAAACATTAGTATTTGTATATTGCTTTCTGTCACTCACAAGTCTGACTACCAATCTTGTGGACAGGCAGCTACTACCATGGAAATACTAAAATTTACGGTTGATTTTCTGGATGTAATAGATACCTATTGAGCTCTAAAGCATGTTCTGGTTATCTCAGGTAAAACTGCGAGCTATCTAACAATTACTAAATGGCAAGTTTAAAAGAGTTCTTTTCCTTTGCTGTCACAGGCTATTAGGAGATCTCTGAAGTGTCAGAGATATAGGAGCCTATTGAGGAACTTGTCTAATTAATGGTATAATAATGTGCAAAATAAATAGAAGAATCCATTTCAAGGGGGAGTGTAACTTCAGATAACATAAAAAATGCATTTGCATCATTAATATTTTAAATTGCTACATAGATGAAGATAAATGTATTTGATATAGTCTATCTTCAAATGGTTTTAATAGCAAATCTATATACATTAAGAATCTTTATATATTGATTATATTGTTTTGGCCACTTTTACTTACAATACATAGTACTTGCATGAAGACTGGGGTCCCTCATGTTTTATTTGGAGTCCTCTGTGAATAAAGTACGATGAAGAGTGAGAGGGGTAAAAGAACAAAACATTTAGTTTTCTTGTGCCTGTGTTTATAGATAACAAAATTCCCACTGCCCCGCAGCTGCTGGATTTGGCCCTATGCTGCCAAAAATGTCATCATAAAACTGCCTGTGGCTTCACGGTTTAGCTTCAATGCCATGTGTTTGACTTCAGAAGGAACTATTTTATTTATTATCTCATGTACCCTGTCACTAAAAGCCCAAATCAGGCCCTCCTGAAGCTTATGGGAGCCTTTCTGTGGATTTCACTGACAGCTGGGTTTGGACCAGAGTTTACCACAGTTCATAAAAATTTCGGTTTTGGGGCTTGTTTTTGAACGTCACCAAAACCAGATACAGGTAGAGAATTTTTCATCTATAATTGCCATGCAAGATCAACATCATCACTGTTATTGTTCAGTCTGTCTCATCGCATCTCTAAATCAGTCAATTGTGCGAGTAGCTCGGCCCCTCTGTGGATGAAAGTCATTGCTGTCTGATGGCCATTCATTTTGATGTGAAAGGAGTTTTTGGTCTCTCTTCAGTTCTCAACAAACTCACCCACCCCTATTGACTACAGGCAGTACAAATATAGAGATCAAGGACTTGCAGGCCAGAGAACTCTTTGTTCATCAGATTCTACAAACAACGTTGCAGGTGTTTAAGAAACTTATTTTGACCCTAAAACTATTTTTTTAATAGTAAAGCTAATGGAGTCTGTGAAATGAAACCAGCTTTCTAGTCCATTTTGTTTTTTAAAGAAGATAGGTGCAAAGGAGAACCTCAGCTTCCTCGCTCTTCCCAAAAGACAACAAATGTGTAAAGTTAGACAGCTCAGTCTATGCTTAGCCACCTTCTTACCCAGATTTTTGGAAGGAGACGGGCATTTATGTTGTCTAGGACCTGTACCTATTACCTGTACATGCCAATACAGTACTCCTAAATAACAGTCATGGTTTTTTAATTCCTAGATGGTTTGGAGCTGAGCAACTAAGACCAGTGTGTTCCCACCTGATAAGTGGGAGATGACACAGAAAAAATTCCAATTTTGGAACTTCCTTCACCTGTTTGATTCCCATCTTAGGTTAGCAGATAACTTGCTGCTGCAAAGTCCATCTTTCTTTCTAATGGATAGGGACTGCTTCTTTTAGCAGCTTTTAGCAGTTTCATGTTTCTCTGTGAAGCAGAGTTTGAAGCCGTATGTGAGGAGGAACTTTAAAAGGTAATAAACTGATTACCAGAGATGGAAGCATGACTTGAAGCTTCTGACTGTTTATTTTGCTTTAATGCTGTTAGCTTAATATTTTCGCTGCTTTACTTTGTGTTGACAGCTTATAGTCATGATCCACTTTCATATGAGTGCATATTTTTTGGTCTGTTGATCTAAACGAACAGTTCAGAGAGCATCATAATGTTTCTAACGATTTGTCTCTTAATTTTGACATTTAAAAGGGTATAAATACTGGCTGAAAGTTCCTGTGTGGTTGGGAATTTCTCTCATGTGTTTGTTTTCTCTGGTGTGTTCAAAAGTGGAATTTAAGGAGTTTTGGTCGTACTATCTTTGAGACTTTTATATTATTTTCTCAAAGTTTCTTCAAATTAGCCAAGAGGCTAGAAGTTTATTACTGGAGGTGATGAGGCAAGCTTGTGCGCAGGTACGTAGGTAGTATGAACACTTAAGCCTAACTTTCTTTGGGAATACGCCTAGTGAGTGGCATAGATTAGTTGTATAATTTTAATAACATTAATGACAGCCAAAATCTGCATTAGTTTTTTCTTTTTCCTGTCTGCACAGGAGTATGTGCACTTTCACTGACCTCTGTTATAATGCTATGGGCTGAAGGCTCTAGGAGGTCAGCATATAAAATCTTACCTATCAAAATGTGAAGTGTTTCGTTGAGTGACCTTCACAGTTTCCTGGAGATGTCATCTGTTTACGCTGGTAGCAGTGCCAAGTGGAGTGGCTTCTAAAACTGAACAGCAGTCAATTTATTTTCAGGTACCACTCCATTTGGGATTGCAATTAGGATAACTAGAGCTGCTCTCCAGCACAGGAAACTGGGAAGGTCATGCTGCCAAATTGTTGGCATCTTGATGAAGGAGCGTAAACTACTGCTGTCGCTACTGCAGATCAAATGAGCCTAACCAGAATGAAGTCATTATGAAACCCTCCCAAAAGATCATGAATATTCATGGATCAATTACCAACATTTGAAGTTAATTTTCGTTTGAGGAAATAACCCTGGTGTTCCACTCTCGGTACGTATAAATCATAACACCCCTCGCAAGCAAAGGGCAAAGCGCTGTTGCTGTTGGGGCTCAGGGGTGCCGCTGTGTGCGCAGCAGCTGCTGCCTCCAGCCGGGCAACAAAGGAGCGCTCCGAGCAGCAGCCAGCAGTCTTTCTGTCCCCCCTCCAAATCGGCGTGCTGTCTGCATGGGGGTGGCAGCTGAAATGGTCACCTGGCTGCCTGAGGTGGGGGTAACACAAGAGTCGTGATAGTCTGGTTAGGCAGGTGCTTGTTTGCACTGAAAGGGGAGCTGAGGTGGCCGCTGCCCTGCCCTCTCTGCAGGCGCTGTCACCGACAGTGGCTCTTCAGCACATGTACGTAGCCAATGACACTGGCAGCAGCTGAGCTTCAGGGAGCTGTGACCTTCTGAAAAACAACCCCTTTGCTTTGCCTCCTGAATGCAGAGTGGAGAGCCTTGCTTTAATCAGCCGTGCTCAAAAATAGCAGCCTGCCTTGAAGAGCCCAGTCCTGCACGCTGCTGCGTGCCCCTGTGACGGTGGTGGGACCGGGGGGCAGCAGTGCTGCAAGCAAAGATTCTGAGCAATGGGAGCAGATCTCCTTCTTCGTGCTGATGGAGGGGTGTTGGAAATGCCCTTGCTGGGTGCCTCTTTGCTGTGCTCATGCCAGAGGGGCTGGTGTGAAGGTGGTTTCCAGAACGTGTCCTCAGTAGATTGTCAGGGGATGTTTCCTCTTGCTGCTTCCTTGCCATGTGTTTTCCCCTATTGCTGCCCTGTGGCCACAGGCACTGGGCAGCCCCTCTGTGCCCCTTCCCAGCACTCCCCGTGTGTGGCCAGGGTACAGGCAGCCCGGAGGGGAGGCAGGCAAGCTCCTCACTGCTATTCAGCAGCAGATATGACTGTTGGCTTCTCACATAAAGCAACCAAATGGCTTCACAGAGATAAGCTGAGCCAAACTTGTGGCTGCCATAATGCTTCCAAGTAAGGGAGCCAAACAAGGAGGGGTATGGGGGGGAGAGAAGGCTTTTGCCTTCCTCTGATGGATGCACCTTGATAGAAGTTAGCACAGAGCCTGGCCACATGCAGAGTCCTTAAATAATTCAAAAATCTGGATCGTTATTGGTTTAACTGTGAGGATTTTTTTTTTCTCCTGTACATCACAGTCTATTTACTGTGCAGTTTTTCTTAAAGAGTGGCGTTGCTGGTTTTGGGCAATCTGGCTTTAACTCCAGTATATAGTTGCAGAGCCTAATTAGCTCCCTGGATTAACTGAGCTTCTTTTTTTCAGCTAGAATTTATTAGGAGCTGGCACTCTAATGAGACAGACCACTAGGATCCTTTTTGATTATCTTTGAGCTTTGTTTGTGTGTTTTTAACAGTTGCTTGTGAATCGTGTTTGACTCTGTGCTGTGAGTTGGACTACAGAGAGGGGAAGCACTGTTTCGTCCAACTTCAGTGCAGTCCCCGCTCTGAAACTGTCACTGGTCTCCAGCAGAGCTGCCCCCCACGACCACATCCTTCCTTCCACCCCTACACTTGCTCTTACTGTGGCTCTAAAGTAACATGTGAATCTTTGAGCTCTCATTTCAGTAACACGTTGACCTGTAAATAAGGGTTTATGTCTTCAGTTTGATATTGCCAAAGTGCGAAGTGTACCTGAACCAAGCCACGTAAATTCACGTAGCTGGGGCAAAGGCTGCGAGGAACTTTTTCCTCTCACTGAATGAATTATTTAAATGGAGCCTGTGCTGCTTTAGCTTCACTGGTGGCACAAGGCAGAAGTGTGAAGGTTGTGGGGACATCTTTCTCTGTGCTTCCCTAAGGCTAGTGCAGTGGTGTTCAGCTCAGACCTGGGCTAGCGATGTCAGAAACCAGGCGCTCATTAGTATTTAGGTAAAAGTGGAGCTGAGGTGTGACAGTGACTGCTTTATTGTGAGATAGTTCTACTGTGGATAAGCTTGAATTGGTAAGATCAGTCAGCGGGACCTCCAAAAAGTGGGGAACTTAATGCCGTTTTTGGATAATGGACTCCTTGGCTATTTTGTATACTGTTTAAGTTTCAGCAGCTTTGGGAGCAACTTTTACACAGAAGATACAGTCCCTTTTATGGTGAGATGGACAGTCTGTTTCAAGGAGTCAGAGAAGCTGTAGCTATTGTGACTCTGTCCTTCTGTCATTAATTTTATTCTCTGTCTTTGTTGAAAAGAAACAAATGATGCTATCTCCTGCCTCTGCCACATGCTCATGTGTGAGCACAAGCAGCACAGGCACAAGGGTTGTTCTGCAACATGAAATCTGCATAGTCGGGCTCTTAAAAGACAAGAATTATAGAGAGGGAACCCCCTACTTTTTATATGCGTTTTGTAATACTAGAATTCAAGCATAAGTCTCTGTTATCCCATACTTGGCTGCAACAATGTTTTTCTCTTGCTGCAGTGACACATCCCTTCCAGATGAGACTGTGATTTTCCCCGTACATGAACCTGAGCACAGTATCCCCTCAGCGTAGTCCTTTCAGCTGCCTCCTTTTTCCCTTGTGCTGTGAGCACAGCTTTCTGGGTTGTGCTCCTGTACCTCATACAAGATAACTAACTGCAGTGGCAGCGGAGATTTCTACTTTGCTTAATTTTCCCTTTAAGGCTAGTCAGCTTCCACCTGGAACAAGGTCATTATTTCCCCAGTGCCTTATTTCACCAGGTGAAGGATTCCTCAGGTTAAAGGTCCAGCAAGTTACCAATCTTTCTTCAACTGCCTTGCTTCATTCTGCTAACAAAGCCAGGCTTATGTGGTTGAACCACCGAGGGCTTTATCGCTCCACATGGCCTCATTTTGCCTGTGCCTGCACACATTGCTCCCATTTCCTCTCTCCCTCTATCAAAATTATTAACAGAAAGGAAAGACATAGTAAGGCAAACTGCACTGGTTCATCATGAACTCAGCTGTTACACACCTGTAGCATCCGCTATTTGGTTTATGCCTTTTGAGCTATAAACTATCCTGTGTAGAGATTATTTCCGTGCAAAGAGAGCCAAAACCAAATGGAGTATTTATGTGCTTCCCTTGTTATGCAAGCATTTACTACTATGAACGAAGCAGTGCATCGGCACAAGGGAGAAGGGTTAAGAATTCATGATCAAAAATAACCGCAATAGTTACTGAGATTTTTCCTTTGACATACCTCTATAAATAATTACATTGCAAGACACCTGAGGGCATACATAATCTGATTTTATGAGAATGAAGGAGTTGACAACTTTCTCCTTTCGGCCAAGTGCCTAGGAAGACACTAAGGTATATGATTAATAGAGAGAACATGCAGCCTTGCACATCCTAAAACTTAGTTATAATATTGTATTGTATTCCTTGTGGAATGCTATTATTTCTATTCCTGATGTTGCTGCTGTTGTCACTGAATAGCCAAAATCCTCATAACAGTGGGGTGAGAGGGATGGGAAGACAAAGAAAGTATTTGTTATTAAAGTGGGGGGGGCAGAAAGAAAACAAAACAAAGCATATGATAGGATTGGCTAAATAATTCCACAGGAAAATCATTATTCCAAGTCTTTAGCTGGGTCTTTCTCTCCAGGATTCCCTGATTTTGTGGAACAGTCTTGTGCTTGCCTCTCCCATACAGAAAATGAATGAGATGCTGGGCAACAAAGATTCCTGAGAATTTCCTGCCGGTAGTATTTATTCTTATAGCTTCATTTTCTATTCATGAATTCTGTTTTACAGCCCTAAACAAAAGCAATTACCATTTGCATCTTTTCTCTGTAGCTCACTTCAAACGCATTGCTTGTATGGATTCTCATAAAGCTGAAGGGTCTGACAGAGGAAGATGCAGGAAGGCACTGCCCATGCCATGTCCCCTCACTCTGGCCTGTACCTCACCTGTGATGCCATCGGGGTCATGGGTTCCTCTGCTGGGTATCAGTGAGCAGTCAGGGGGACGTGAGTGGGAGAAGGGCCTTGGAGATCAGACAGTGGCAGTGGAGAATGTTAATGGGAACAAGAGGTGAGGAAAGAGGAGATCAGTACAGGGAGAGGGTCTAACAATGGTGCTGGAGATGGGCAGAGCCAGGTGTAGCTGATTAGACCACAGCAGGGTGAAATCGAGCTGTGCTGGGCTATTTTGGTGAGGACCTGGGGATGTGGATCGTGGTATGGAAATGAGAATGAGTAAGAAGGTCAGACAAGGAAAGCTCAGGATAGACACTGATAGAAGAGAATAGGATTGTCTGATAAAAGCATGGCAAAAAGGAGGTGAACACACAAGAACACAGCTCTTCTACAGGACAGCAGTGCTGCTGAGTCTCACTGTTTTTCTACAGGCAGCTAATACTAGCAAAACCTCATGGTAAACTGTGAGTCACGTCCTCCTTCTCCATTGCTTGTCCATACAAAAGCTGGCAGCCGGCTGCTGCTGCCAGCTGGTCAGCTAGTTCAGCATCTGAGGCTTTTTAATACGCAGGAAGGTTCCAGACTTGCTGATGTCTCATTGAAGTGTAAACACAAATCCACATGAAATTACATAAAAATACATAATAAGAGCATTCAGATTGTTAAATCAATCACTACAGGGGCAAGAAATGCCAGAATTAAGGTTGTCCTGGCAAACTTACTCTGGCCCTGCGGACTGTATATTGTGTTGTCTTTGCAGGATTTCCTCCCTACCCCTAAAACTGCCATCTTTTTCAAGGCAGATATAGGACCTCCTTGGAGATTAATCAGGACTGTACAGGGATGTGGTCATTATCCATAAATTCCCTCCCTAACTATAGCTGAAGTTGGAAGGCATATGGAAAACGGGACTGAGGGCTGTGGAAGAGAAGTATTCTGAAGGGAGCTGGTACCACCTTCAGAACTGCCTCTGCCAATGCATTCCTAAAAATTTTAGGTGATCTATAAATTGTGTGTTCCTGGTTTTCAGGGTGCCCAGACTGGGAATCAGCCGCCCCATTTTCTTTGCAACAGAAGTCAAAGTTAGCTGTACTTTGAATATAAAAGACTATATAATGCTTAGTACTCTGAAAGATCAGTGCTTCACACTGAACAGCTATACTTAGTGAAGTCTTCAGTGCTGCAGGTGTTATCAGAGGATTATATACCTCTCCTCAGAGACATTAATCAGATACCACATTGATGAGCTCCATAGGAAAAAAAAAAAGTCTTTGAAGAAATCAGTCATTCCTGAGTTTGTATAGTCTTAACAGTAGATAAGGCACAAGTCCACACATTAAAAGGCAAGGATTAAATGAAAGACTGAATAACTTCTTGTTCAGTGAGCACTGTTTATCCTGTGCAGTGATTGAGGCAGGGCTCTAGTGGAAAAATAGCGTGCAGTCATGAAATTAAAGACTTTGACTTAATGCACATAGGCAAGTGGGATTTAGGCAGTGTCCAAGGAAAAGGATCATGATCTTCGTTCTTCTAATGAAAGATTCCGCATTGTTTGAATCTAAGTGTAATTAATAATTTATGAGGAAGGAAAATCCAAATATGTATAGGAAGAGCATAAAGACGTACATTTTTCCTTCTTACTGAGCAAGTGAAAGGACTAATTTACACTGATCCCAGTTTGCATGGTGAAGTCTCAGAAGAGAGGGAGTAAAGAACACTGGGCTCACTGCCCCATCTCTTGTTTGGGGAGTTTTAATACCTGTTATGGTTCCTTAGTGGTAGCTATTGAGAGACTTGGAGAATAGCACTGAGTCCTCCAGTAGCTGCTGTAATGCGAGAGGGTGGAAACAGGGAGGAGGTGAGGGAGCAGCATGGAAGAGAGCGAGCTCCCCTCCACATGAAGGGCTGCTACTCCATGGAATGGACTGGAGATTTCTGCCTGGCAATCTGCACCGTTCTTCCTTTCTGGATCCTCTGTACTGTACCTGCTGACATACCTCCTAGAGACACCTGAGTTTAGTTTCCTGCCCCCAGGGCTCCATCCTCTGGACTTTTCCAGAGATAGATCTTTCATACTTCGTTTTGGGGTTTTACCTGTGAGGGATGCGTGGATAGTGTTTAGTAATATTTTGCTGTAGCCACAGCCTAAGGAGCTAGGCAAGGAAAGGTTTACAAGTACTGGTAATGCATTTGATTAGACCAAGTGATGCAGTCAGAAAACGGAGGTAACTTTTAAGTACTGAAAAGGCTGCAGAATAGACTTGCTGTTATAAAGACTTCAGAGTTTGAAGCATGGTATCCTTCCAACCCCACCTTCCTTGTTCTCTGTGTATTATATCCCCATATTCATGAAGAGTTATGGTAAATTTCCTAAACTATAAAAACATTAGTGGGTGGGCTGGTAGCACATTTACAACGAAGACAGTTATATAAAGTGGGGTCATCATGCTGCTCTGGCATAGCAGTTTATTGCTCGTGGAACAGAATAGAAATGGACCATTAGCATTCCTGAGGATCTCCCCTTGTTATAAAGACATTGCTGCAATTCACTGTGCTGCTGTGAGAAATCTGAGGCCTTCTACAAACCACCCTCTCCTTAATACAAGGAGCAACATGCACCCAGGAGCAGCAGCCCTCCTGTGAGCTTCTTAAAAATTTCTTCTGTCTTAGTTTAGTTTGCATAGCCAGATCATCAACAAAGGTCTAGCTTCTCAAAGGTCTTCCAGTGAGAAGTGCAGACCTTCTCTTTGTAAAACTTCTGCTTTCACAGGAAATCTTACTTTTACAAACATCAGCTCATGAATTACCTAATGAAACAATTTGGAGCCTTCTTTTTTTTTTTCTGGCAGAAATGCCATGTCAGCATTCAGAAGAACATAGCATCTACTTTGTCTCACACTGTCTGCCAAGTTAATTTCAGTGAGACACCCAAAATATTTTACCAATATTTTACTTTATGAGAATAGGGTAGGTTAAAAATTAAGCAGCACGTTTTTCTGTTATGTTCTCTCTAATTTTCTTTCTTCTTTCCTTTAGAAGTTAGTAGGTGCTATTATGAGAAATTAGTGAACCATGAACAGGTGAGCTTATCCTATGACAATATTCAGAATTGACAAAAACCTGTGTTTAGCAAATTTCTTCCTCTTTATTTTATTTTTCAATGTACAGTAGTGACATGAGGCTGGTTATTTTCTCTTAGCGCAAAGTGAAGTTGATAGTCAAGATGCAGACAGTGCTGAATGAGCAAACTCTGAAATTAGAAATAGGTGTTGGTTGGGCTTTCTTGCTGCTAGGTTTCAGTCTTTAATCCTAAACAAATCTGCTATCTGGTTCCTGTGTGATGTATGTCAGAGGATCATTTGAATTATAGAATAGGAATCTTCTCTGTATTGTCATTCTTCTTGCAAGTGTGCATTTCAGTACAAGGCAGATGGCACAGATTATTTTATATTCATAATGCATATACCTCTAGGAGAGCCACACTGCAGTGTGCTGATGCTGGCTGCATGGGTTATGTGTTCTCAGGAGACCAACATGTTCAGAATGTATTCTTTTGCCCTTTCCCCTGTCATCTCATGTTTTGCTATGATAGAAGCACTAGCAAATGGAAGGCTTGTTATTGATTTCTGTGCAAATGTTAATAATTTCTGTGTAACTCTGCATTGGAGTGGCAGTAACTGATGTACAAAATTTGACATCTTAATTATTCCTTGATGGAAAAGAGGGCCACTAACCTGAGATACAGCAGCCTATTAACTTTGGATCTGTGGATTCAAAGCAGCCTTAGGTCACAAGTGAAATGAGTGAGGCCGTCTTAGTATAGTCTTTATGGATGTTTGTTTGCTTCTCAAAAACAGCAGAAGGTCTTCAATGTGTCTGGAGCAGACGGAAGCAGAAATCCTGAAACAAAAAAATGTTTTGCTTCTAGTATTGCTAGCCTAGCTGAAATTGCAAGTACTTGAAATCTCAGCAATAGCACAATTTATAAGCTCTCCAACCTTATTGGTAGATGCATTAAAAAATGCATCCAAAATGCTGTTGTTTACTCCATCAAAAAGAGAGGTTCAAGAATTTTGGTGTTTGTCTGTTATAATAGTACCATCCTGTTGGCAGAGCTTCAGTTCCCAGCAGTTGCAGCTTTATGCAAAATTCCTGGGAGCTGGAAATGTGAAGTGGATGACCAAGGGCACATATACACCGTAGGTCATTAGCAGATATTGAACAGTGATCCCCAAAAATCTGATCCCCAGCCACTGAAGATTTTGTTATCATTACAACAGTGAAGGTAATTCCTTTAGCAATAGGTAGATATCAGACTGTTGCTGTCTTTGCTTTCAGCTATATGTAACTATCATCCACAACCTGTAGCGTAGGAGAGGCTCTCTTCAAGAGGATACCATTTCCCAACTAACCATCCAGTTGACCTGTACACTTAGTAGCTAAAGCTCTCTTTAAAAATTATATTGTGCATTTCTGACTACAGGATTATACGACCACCACAGAAGCATTATATATGCATCATTATGCTGTTAAAATTCCTATTCTTAGTCCAGTCACAGACAGCCCCACAATAAGGCATCAGCATTTCAGAAGCTATCTTGTGCCGAACAATAGAGTAAATGGCAAGAACAGAAAATTTGATTCCTGCCTCAGTGCAAGAAAAGATCTAATCTGAAAGAACAATTGTGAGAAGTGTTAAGGCTTAATTGTCTTGTATTTCACCAGCAGCATCCAGAATTACTTTCAGTGATTTAACTATTATTATTATTGAGTTACCCAGTGCCCTAGAAGGCAAGAAAAAATTTGGGTCCTCTAATCTAATCCGCTACTTTATTGTCCTCCAGAGCTGGACCAGAGTTTGCTTGCACATTGTGCACTGGAAAAGGGCAGCAGTTTGATGTTTGCTGGAGCAGCTCCTTAATAGTCTCCAGCCCTGGTCTTCCTGTCTGTATCAGCAGTGGTAACAGTGCAGAAGGACTAAGGCCAGACAACAGAAAGGGTGAACTGGGAAGAGGAAAGAATTTTACATTGCAGTCCAGGGTCTTTCCTCATGCTCAGCTGCAGACACAACATAGGGCAAACCTGAGGAAGAAAACTAATTAGGATTCCATTAAAAAGAGGAGAAAACATCTTGCTGAGACCCAATTCACGTCATGATGGTCAAAGTGAAACCTTGCTCGCTAATGTAGCCTTAATTCATTTTATTTTGCAGAGACAGCAAGCTCACCATGTTGCTTCGGGAGTCCTTGGGGAATATGAACTGCCGCACCACAATGATAGCTCACATTTCAGCCGCTGCGGGGAACTACGCTGAGACGCTGTCTACCATCCAGATTGCATCAAGGGTCCTCAGGATGAAGAAAAAGAAAACTAAGGTAAGATAATGTATAACTCCCTTCTTGTAATGGGGGAGGAGGGAGGAAGAAGGACCCTGAGAGATCCTTAATGAGGCAGAGCAGCATATAACAAAATCAGTAATCAGTTCCAAAGTGCATGGGTTGTATGTACCCTGTCCTAGGCGAGTGGTTTAGAGCACACAGGGAGGGTAAACGCTTCAGCTTCAGATTCAGAGGAGTGAGTTCAGACATATCTGCTATAGCAGCTTTGTAAGCTGGCCTCATTTAGTGATATAGCTGTCAGAGAGCATTTATTTTCAGTTATGCTCTTAGTGCTAATGAAATAATAAGGAATGAAACCACTGTAGAGTTAAAGGAAATTGGGATTAATGAAGAATTAGATTCTCTGTGCTTCTCAGAGACAGTGGAAGCAAAGTAAGTGCAAAGCAGTGTATCCGTTGCCAGCACTGATGCCCCTTTTATTCCCACTGTTTCCAAATATGGGTGATAGATTTTCCAAGAAGTAGAGTGAGGATGGGCTGTATCCACTTTTATGTTTTGGAGTGCTGTTTCTTTCTGTACAGCTTATGGTGTGAATTGGGCACAACAAGTGAATTTTATGTATTTCATTTAAATTGACAGCCTATGGATTGACAAAACCTTTTTTGTCAATGGATTGAAGAGAGACGAATGAAGGGATTCAGTCCATACACCATCACAGCAGTGTGTCCCTAGAGACCTCTGGGTGCATGTCATACAATTCCACACACTGGTGGTATGACCAAAGGGGGATTGTCTTTATTTTCTGTGCCTTATTTGTGAAATGAGTTTTGTTGTTCCTCTGCTCACAAAGACACACAGAGAGACAGAAACACATGCCCACACAACCCCCTACCTTTGCCAAACATCTGATTTCTTTGGCCAGGCTCAATTAAGGGAAGGATACTAATCCATTTGTTCAGTACTTTTTTTTCGCAAGTGTCATGACTCTTGGAGTGGGGCACAGATTCGGGGCATTGGGTTCTCCATTGGACATTATTGTGTGTTTGCGGTAAGATTGTGGGTAAGAAGCTCCAGAGCTCTGTGTCTTACTTTAGAGATTTCCCAGTTTAGAAGTGACTGCAACCTTTTTGTGTATGCGCTTTGTGCAAGGAGCTGTTTGCAATGCTGAAATGTCACGGTCTCTGTCTCTCTCTCACGTTGCAGTACACATCAAGTTCTTCTGGAGGAGAGAGCTCTTGTGAGGAGGGCAGGATGAGGAGGCCAACCCAGCTGAGGCCTTTCCATTCTAGAAACACCGTTGACCCAGACTTCCCTATTTTGCATTTGTCAAGCGATCCTGATTATTCATCCAGCAGTGAGCAGTCCTGTGACACAGTGATTTATGTTGGCCCCAATGGTACTGCCCTTTCTGATAAGGAACTAACAGATAATGAGGGTCCTCCTGACTTTGTTCCCATAGTTCCTGCTCTGCAAAAGACAAAAAATGAGGGCAGGTTGGAGGAAGTCAGTGAATCAGGGCCCAGCGCATCTGAAAGAGACTGCCTGAAGTGCAACACCTTTGCAGAGCTCCAGGAGAGGCTAGATTGCATAGATGGCAGTGAAGAGACCGACAAATTTCCCTTTGAAGAGATGCCTGCCCAATTTAGCTCAGACCAGATGTCTAAGTGCTCTGTTTCAAGCCAGCTGGCAGAGCTTACCCACTTACCAGAGTCAGATAAGGAAGATACGGTGCCAGAATGTCAGCATTCTGACAGAGAAGCCAAGGAAAATATAAATGCAACACCCAGCAAAACGAAGAGAAATCACTCCCCTGTTCCTTCTGGAGCTCTTACTAATGTTTCAACCCCTTCTTCTCCCAGGAGTGTAACAGGCAGCTCTAGCAAAGAGCTTAGTTCTTCTCAGTTAGCACACAGCACCAGCTTGCAGAGCAGCAGAGAAGGTCTCAACACCTGTGGATTTGTGGAAGGCAAACCTCGGCCAATGGGTTCGCCCCGGCTTGGCATTGCAAGCCTCTCAAAGACATCTGAGTACAAGCCACCAACTTCTCCTTCTCAGAGGTGCAAAGTCTATACACAGAAAGGAGTCCTGCCGAGCTCCACTCCCCCACCAGCTCCCCTGAGTAAGGACACTGGGACGACATCTAGTGAATCTTTACTGCAGTCAGAACTCCGGACCCCACCTGCAGGCATGAGCCCTCAGATCATGAAGAAGTCGGTGACCTCCAGCAATGGGGGTTTTGAAGAGACCATTCTTGATGAAGATCAGCAACAAAGCATTTCTCCAGAATCCAAGAAGGAGATTCTGAGCACCACCATGGTGACTGTGCAGCAGCCATTAGAGCTGAATGGAGAGGACGAACTGGTGTTCACCCTTGTAGAAGAGCTAACCATTAGTGGGGTCCTTGACAATGGGCGCCCAACCAGCATCATCAGTTTTAACAGTGACTGCTCAGTGCAGGCTTTGGCCTCTGGGTCCAGGCCAGTCAGTATTATCAGCAGCATATCTGAAGATCTTGAATGTTACTCCAGTGCAGCTCCTGTGTCTGAAGTCAGCATCACACAGTTCCTTCCACTTCCAAAGTTGGGCCTGGATGATAAATGCCAGGATGATGGCAGCAGGCGCTCATCCATCAGCTCGTGGTTGAGTGAAATGAGCACAGGGAGTGATGGTGAACAGTCGTGTCACAGCTTCGTAGCACAGGCGTGCTATGGGCACGGGGAAGCAATGGCAGAGCCTCCTGTCCCTGATTTTGCAAGCACCATACAAAGTGCCAGCATGATTTGTGTAAGCGACAAACAGAAGCCAGTGACTGACAACATGCTTATACTGTCAGAAATGGGGGAGGAAGCTTTCGGAAAAGTGCCACCCATCAAAGGATGTAAAATATCAGCTCTAGGGAAAACTACTGTCACAATTAAAAACACCGCAAGCCTCAGCAGCTGTGAAGGCTACATCCCAATGAAGACAAACATTACCGTTTATCCATGTATTGCTGTTAATCCATACAAAGCACAAGACACTGATGATGCTGTATTGGCAGTAACTGCAGACCCGAAGGTTGCTTGTCTCCATGACGTGAAAGAATCCAGTGCTAAGAAAGATATAAAATTTGAAGACCCTTGGCTGAAGAGAGAAGAAGATGTAAAAAAGGAGAGCTCTGGGAGCAGTGATGGGCCGAGGCCTGACATGGCTGCAGTTCCACCCAAGCCTGAGCACAGCACAAAGCCGTCCTCAGCAGACAGGTTTAGCAACAGCAGCGGGGATGCCTCTGTCTCCCCAGGCTCTGACAGTTTAAAGAGGATCGTGGATGGGTGTGAAGTGACAGCGTCCAGCTCTGCAACCCAAAGCCCTGTTCATTCCACTGATGTCTTGAAGAGTGGCAGCCTCCCTCGAGGGCTCCCGAAAGCAGGCAGGCTGGAGGACTCTGACAGTCACCTCCATCCTCCTGCCACTGACAGCAGTGGAATTGGCTCTCCTGCCTTCCTCCCATTTTCTAAGGCTAGCCTTGACAAGAAAATGGCCTCTCCCAAGCACTGCGTCCTCACTCGTCCCAAAGGGACCCCTCCTTTGCCACCGGTGAGAAAGTCAAGCTTGGATCAGAAGAACAGAGCCAGCCCGCAGCACAGTGCAGCCAGCAGCACCACGAGCAGTCCCTCCAGCCAGCCCGGGTCCTTCCTGGCCAGCTTCCCCGAGGAGCTGAGTGCCAAGCAGAAGGGCTCTGGCATCGACAGCAGTGGCAACAACAGCAGCAGCAAGCTCTTCAGTGCCAAACTGGAGCAGCTTGCCAGCAGGACCAACTCTCTTGGGAGGTCCGCAGGAAGTCACTATGAGTGTTTGTCGCTGGAAAGAGCAGAAAGCCTGTCCTCTGTGAGCTCCAAAATGAGCCCTGGCAAAGACACCACCATGCCTAGGGCTGGAAGGAGCCTCAGCCGCAGTGTTATGTCCTCACCCACCAACTCGGGACTCTCCCAGTCGGCAGGTGCCTCTCCGAAAGCCAGCCAGTCGAAGATCTCGGCAGTCAGCAAGCTCCTGCTGGCAAGTCCCAAGGCCCGCAGCCTGTCTGCCTCTGCCACCAAAACGCTCAGCTTCTCAACCAAGTCTCTGCCTCAGTCGGTAGGGCAGAGCTCCAGTTTGCCTCCGAGTGGGAAGAACATGTCTTGGTCAACGCAGTCCCTCAGCAGAAACCGGGGCTCCAGCCTTGCTTCTAAATTGCCCCTTCGGGCCGTCAATGGGAGGATTTCAGAGCTGCTCCAGGGCAGCGCCAGTGCCAGAGGCTCACAGCTGCGGGGCAGCTCAGAGGCAGATGAGCGCGGGGGCCTCCCGGGAGACGAGAAGCCAGCAGTTCACATGCTGCCTTCCCCTTACAGCAAGATCACCCCTCCTCGGAAACCTCACCGCTGCAGCAGTGGTCACGGGAGCGACAACAGCAGTGTCCTGAGCGGAGAGCTGCCCCCCGCCATGGGTAAAACAGCCCTCTTCTACCACAGCGGGGGGAGCAGCGGCTATGAGAGCATGATGAGGGACAGTGAGGCGACAGGGAGTGCCTCTTCAGCACAAGACTCCATGAGCGAGAACAGCAGCTCTGTGAGCGGCAGGTGCCGAAGCCTCAAAAATCCAAAGAAACGATCAAATGCAGGTAAGCTTGTGGTGGTGTGAAAGAGAGATGCAGACCAAGGCAGCTGACTAGTTCATGGTGGGGAGCCCAGTCCTAAAGGGGAGCTAATTCCATACCAGCTATATCTCTTAGCAGAGAAGCGAGGCCAGGACAACTGTCCAAGGCTCTGAGTTTCTTCGTTTTGCAACAGGCACAAATCCTGTATGGTTACGTTGCCTTTGCAATGGAGTCTCCTCTTCACCCATTTCACTTAGGTTTACTTCAAATGAACAGACGAACAATTATCCCTACAACTGGTTAGTATTGCCAATGGCAGCCACATTCAAGTATTTATTTATCCAAATATTCTTCTGATTTGATTCCAGAAAGGTGCATTTGTCAGGTAGTGAAATGTAACTGTTATTCTTAAGAACTTTGGGCGCAGACTCCCCTCTTGCTATGCACATTTCACCAGCACAAGACCAGAGTCTTGCTGAAGAGCAGTATCTGTTGTGAGCCCACTTTTACTCCTTGTGCTCTGGATGCCCAAGGGTGCAAGATGACCTGCAGCTGAAACCACTGCTGAGTTCCTTCTTCCCTAGAAGATGGGACAAATTTGGGCCCATGCACCTTGAAAGATGTCATCCCACCTCTGAGACTCTTGGTTTTTAACTTTTGAGTTATGAGTCCTTCTTTTCCTGGTAATTTTTGATAACAAATAAAAATTATATTAATAATAATATATGGGAACTATTGCACTGAAGCACTTGCAAATCTGAAACCTTTTTAGTCATTACAGAAAGGATCAGAAAGACTTCGTCTTTGTTCAGATATAGTCCCCAGTAGCTTCTGTGCCACATCAAGATTTTTTAGTTAGATGGCAAGAGCCTCCTGGATCATACCAAGAGTCTATGCAGTTGCAACTGGAACATCTTCCCATGAGAATGAGTTTTAGAATTTTGCAGGGCAGTGATGAGGACCATCCATCAGCTGGCCACCTTACCTTTTTCCTGGGTGCTGCTTTCCCAACCTGAAGTGTGAGTCCTGTCTAACCTCCTTTTGAAAAAAGTGCACATTGGCATTTGGACTGGTATGCACATGTGTGTGCTACTTATCCTACAGTAGTGCTGGCTGTCCCAAATCTGTTATTCTTATAGAGCTCCTATTTCACCAGTCATTCCACTTGCTGGGATACTCACCTCTGCGATTCACTTGCAGTGAATGAACTGAGTAATGCATAACTCTCCCTTTCCTTATATTCTTGACTGCAGTAGAAGAAAGAACATGTGCAGCACAGATGTGAATACAATAGATACCACTATTAAAACCATATCTGTAAGTACATGGCTGGTTGTACCTGTTCAGGGGATGCATCTGAAAGTGATCACTCTACATCACAGGCCAAGTGGTGAATTAATCTTTCTGAAGTTAACTTTGCATCCTATAAGAAAACCTCTTTCCTATCTCTTCAGTAAAAAGAGGCTGTGAAGAGGCAGTTATGGAGAGAGGACTGTTTGAGACTCAGGTTTCAGGTTGCTTTCGTAGCAGTCTGGAAGACACCAGGAGAGAAGAGGCTTTCCCATGATCTGACCAGCCTTCAGTCCACCTATCAGAGCAGTGATGCTGGTTTGTTGGGAGTGATGGGGCGAGCAGGAGTCTTTCCATAGCAGGGAACATGGACAATCTAAGCTTTGCCACTTTTTCACTGCTGTGTAAAATCTGACCTGTCTTTTTCACCAAATACCATTTTTTGCTGGCCAACAGATTAATCTCTTTATCCAAATTTCTTGTATGGTTTAGTACTTCTCTCTCTGGTCAGCAACTATGCAAATATTTACCCATTGCTGGGCCTGGATCTCTGAGGTGGTGGGTTTTCAGTGGAGGGCCTGTGGCCCCGGGAGTTGCCGGCCCTGATGGGCTCGGCATAGCCCGGCACCTTGGCCTCCCTCAAAGTAATTTGCAAAGCTTCTCTCTTATTTCGCCTGATGTGAAGAGATTCTGAGTGCGTCCTCTCTGATACTTTACTTTTGAGGATGATTCCCTATATCAGCAAGTATTCCTGTATTGTTTTGAATGTCTTGTATTTGTGTATAAGTACAACCAAGGGTTTTATGAAAATTAAAAAACAAAACAAAACAAAAACTTTACTACCTTCAATATCTCTAGCAGCTGCCCAGAAATTAATAAGGCTTTACTTTCTTATAACCCATCTCCTGTTTGCATTTGGTCCTGCAGCAGTGAAATCATAATTCTGGTTTGATGTGTTTGATAATAGTATAATTTTTCACATGTCAGCAGATTTATGATGGCATAAAACCAGGATTATGACTTCAATGCAGGAGAACATGAAGGAGGAGCTTAGATATAAGGGAGAATAGAGCTGTTCAAAAATATTTTTTTATTGCATAATAAACAAAAAAAATTGCAAAGGTTTGCAATCTTTCATCCTCTGTAATATCTTCTTTCTATAGGTCTGTTCTAGTGTGAATGTTCTCTCTTAAGGAACACTTTTTAATGAAAAAGAGAGCAGACAAAGGTTCTGAGCTCTTAAAAAGACAGATATTATTTTAATACATAGTGTCAAGAGCATTGGACCTTTCCTGATTTGTGGTCACAGATCCACTGTGCTGTAATGGATATGGCACTATAGATATGCTCATTTCAGGTCAGGCAACTTGTCCACTTTATTTATGATTATTATTAACAGAAATGCTAGCTGTCGGACACGATCAACATGAATCAGCCCAAGGCCCCTGCAAGAGGAGCTATAAAGAGTCTTTAAGAGAATCACCAGCAGCCCTGTCAGATCTCACAATTACTTTTGAAGTTTTGACACACTGGAGAGACATAGTTTTTTTCTTGAGATTAAGATCTTGTCTTTCAGTGCTCTTAAGTGCATTATTTGTATATGTAGGTGCTTCTGCCCTGGATGTCATACATGAAGCATCAGACCTGCATTGACAGCTTTGAAAGACAAAGCTAGTTCACTTCCTTCAGTGTTAGCCTTAGGTTAAATCTGGGGCTCTGCCTGGGTAGCTGTACATTTCACGGACAGCCCAGTACCGTGTGTACAAAATTAAAATAAAATAACAAAAAAAAATACCTCTTGCATTCTGGTACCTATTGAAAAATCGTGTGTTTACATCACAAAGCACATAAGCGTTTCCCCTGAAGCTATCTTCTCCATTTAATAAACATTCCCATCTTTCTAGCATTTAACACTGGTCCTATAACATCATGTCAGCATATATTGCCCCAAAGTGACTGCTTATGGCAGAAACAGAGCTATTTAGCCCTGATCTATGGCTGTACATTTCACAGCATTGTACAGTTGCTCTTTAATCCATCCTGTGGTGTAAGCATTATTCCAGACCCCATTTTACAGATGGAGAAATGAAGTCAGAGTACTTGACTGACTTGCCCAATGCCTACAACTGAGAGTCAGATCTAGGATTAAATTACAGACACCCTTGACTCCTCCTAACCTCAACCTCAGCTGACTTGGCCACAAACCCTCCCCTGCCCCTGCTGAACAGTGGAGAGGAGGGTTTCATTTGTTGTTTCCTTTTTGTGGCAGATCCTTCCTCTCTCTCCATCCGCAAGCACCTATGCAACTATGTTTTCTCTGATGTCTTTGCTCACTCCGATAGCCTTTACCCTGTAAGAAATAATTGGCATATCTGCCATATTTTTGACTCTGCCTCTATAGTCTCCTCTCTCTTGGGTCAGCAGTGCTGTCTTGAGCAGGGCACTGAAGTGCTAGGGCATTGTTTGTACAGTTATCGCTAGCACTAATTATATATTATTTTTTAATTCCTCAGAAATTTCAAGTGCAATGTGCCATTGCTGTTCCATGGAAAGACGATGACAAGGGTGCTTTTATAGTACAGTCCTGTGTGTGATCAGGAAATGCATTTTGTCTGAACTCTGTTTTACCAAAGCCGTATTTGTATCCTGGGAACACTACAGGCAGATGAGGTGGCAGATTAGAACTTGCAAGATCTATGTTGTATTCTCTGGTGTGCTGCTGGTTCGCTGTATCACCTTGGGCAGACTGTGTTGTTTCTATGTTCCCTGGTTACCAGCTCATAAAACTAGATAATGGTGGTGCAAAAAAAGTAACAGCAGGGTCCCTAGATCAGAGGCGTTACCTACCTGCTTTTTGCTCCTCTGCTTTGGTTGGTAGCATCTTTTCCCCAGTTTAGTTTGGTTGTACATGGGGGTTACTTGAAAATAATTCTCAGGGCAAAATGTGACTAGATGATTCCAGAGATGCAGCTTTGGTGCCAGCTCCATGTCCTGCCTGCTGTCAGCTAACAGCAAAGCACAAGCCCAGGCTCTGATGAGGTTTACCCAGTAAAGCCAGGCTTTGTTCACATTTCCATGTGGTGTGCACGCATGCCTTGTTTCTGCCTCTTACCTCCCTCTCCTACAGATGATATTTACCAGTTCCTGCCCCTCACACCTGTAAGGAGAACTTCCCTGGGTACAGCAGCATGGGAGGGACTTCGAGACGATTCATCACAGATGAGGCTTTCCGTGGAGACCACAGAGATCTTTCTGAGGCTGTTTTTTTCCTGTTGCCTGTGGGAACAGAGTTGGGTGCTCAAGAAAGCCCCCATCCCATGTGACATCAAGTTAGACCTAAGGGCTGCAGTGTGTATCACTGCTGGCAGCGCTGTGCCAAGGTGGGACAGACCTCTGCCAAGGAGAGCGTCTCCTTCGATTTCTTCCGTTGAGGTTCTTTGGAGCTGAGTCTGAACCTGGAGCTTTACTGGGGCTGGGGCTGGTGCCAGCAGGGTGGGACACTCCGGGCAGTGCTTGGGGAGCAGCAGGGGTGCAGCAGCCAGGGTAGGGCAGCAGTGGGGACCACTGCCTGCCCGCTGGGGTGCACAGACCTGCTTACAGGGGCAAGGACACAGGACTTGGGCGTGTGAGCCCTGTGGGAGGGAAGAAAGGAGACTGTCAGAGAGGTGAAGCTCAGGGGAGAGACTCCTTGTGTGTAAAGTGCTGTCCAGTTGTGTCAGTCTTGGCCAGTTCAGCCTTCCTGATCATTGAATATCAGTGAGCTTCAGAAAACAAATATCTAAGGGGTGGTATTGATAGTGAGGCCAAGTCTGGACAAGACTGTGGGAAAATCAGGGTTGCTGACTTCCTGAAATTTAAACCAGTGCCCTAAGTTACAGTTGTGTATCTCAGCATTAGCAGGACCCTGCTCTTGCCAGTCCAGGACAGGCTTTGCATGTGTGTATGTGTGTGTGTGCACACGCTTTAATCTTCTTTGTGTGGGGAACCTGTCTGACTGTAGATAATTAAAGATTCCTGCTGCAGCATTTTATGGCTTTTGCAGTAAAGTTTCATGACTCCTTGCGGCTCTTTCTCAGTACTAAGTTTCACCACCAAAGCAAAGCAAATTGCTACATGATTTTAAACACTTTAATAAAAAGGCAGACTGTTAAGACATGACAATAATTATCTACAATTAGAGTCCCTTTTTCTCTCTTACTTGTGCGCTCTGGGTTTCACTGGTGGGATGATTTTAAATATGGATATTTAGAGGTTCCTGGAAGGCCCTGAAAACTCTACATTCAAACACATTCACTCTCTGGAAGCACTTAGCCCTGCCTACAAAAGCAGCAGAAAAAGCCAGAGGCTAAATCCACAGGCTGTAAATAATGAAAGTCAATGTCCAACCAATATCACAAAGCATCACGTTTTGAAACATAGCCAAAATTATAATGATGGAACAAAACACCAACAAAAAGAATCTGAGCTTTTCTTCTTGAATCCAAGTGAAAACTAATTTGGTTCATGTTTAGACTGCCCAAGACACAGTGTGGGGAGCTGAAAATTGCCTTTTGTATCACAAAGCCGTAGGGCGTCTCCAGTGTTTCTACTTTAACTTGCTTACAAGTGATGGTAGCTAATTGATATCCTGCATTATGCCTTTACCATGACAAAGGATGTTTAGAATTATACAGCAAAAAGCTGTTTGCATTCAGGTAACCACTTTATGCATGTGACTGCTGGCTGGACAGCCCTGGGGGGAGCAGAGGGAGGGGAAGTGTAGACTTCAGCTCCAATTTTCTTTTGTTCATTAAAACAACAGCATTGATTTTCCCAGGTCAAAGCCAGGCCATTTCATGCAGCAAATCTGTGTTGAAAGGGATCAGAGTAATCATTTTTTACACGCTTGACTACTGCATGCCAGCACTGAGCTTTCAGCCACATGCACATAGGAATGATTTAATAGAGGAAATGGCAGCAGGCTATTGTGCACGGTGAAGGCTCCATGCAACATGCATGACTGAGTTGCACACCATTAGGCTGGGTGTAAATAAAACCTGCTCCTGACACTGCCACAGAATTAGCTCACTGGAATGCCTCCACCACTGTCCTGTTGGGAGGGAACGCTCTGGCTGCTTGAGCCCCTTCCCCATCCAGCCTCTGCCTTTGCTACCCAAGCAACTGGTGCAGCTCTTCAGTGCAGGACTATAGTAACAATAACCAGCTCCCGAAACAATGCCACAATGCTGACAAATACCTGTTAAACCAAAATCCAGCCCAAAGTGAGATAAGTGTTTAGAAGAGGCTCTGGTCGTTCTTTGCTAGTGATTGTGGGTGCTGAAAATTCATCTGTGATGTGCATCTTCCCTGGAGCGTCTCCCAGATTACTTGTCAACCTGCCACGCTACAGGAGGGCTGCTTCCTGATCAGTGCTCATTCACCAGCTCTAAACTGCCCTGAAAAGCTCCTTTTTAAATGAGACAGTAATTCAAGAAGCAAGGCTAAGAAATGAAAGGGGTAGGTAGAAAAAAATTAGGAGTAGGCTGTGCCTCAGCATGTTCCTTATATCAGTACAGAAACAACATATCTGGTATAGGTATGGACAGAAGATTATATACAAGGATTGCTTTATTCCTATGTGTAGCAAGCAGAGCTTTCTAGCCTCAAGTGTCCTGGTACTTCTTATTAATTCACTACGTCAGGATTGCATATAAGTCAACACAGAATACAGCCTGAATTATTTTACAGTGGAGTCAACATAGAATATTTTCTTCTGAATGATGGATTCTGTCAGTGTTTCCTGTTCAGGGTTCAGCTGCAATATGGTTCTTCCTATTTAATCTGAGTTGCCAGGATGAGCAAATGCTGTTTAGATTTTTTGGCAATAAATGCCTGGATTATTTGGAGTACTAACCTCAAGATGGGCACCCCAAATACTTCTGTTGAAGTCTCCACACCATCAGAGGTGCCTTCCACTTGAAAGTATTGGCAATGTTGTCAGCAACTGGGAGGGGAACACTGCAAACTGTATGAAAATCTAAGGAGTAAACAGCTATGTGCTCTGCACTGGGAAAAGTGCACTATAAAATAATCTATAGGAAAGGAGGTCAAAGGAATGGGAAGGAGTTGGTTCAGTCATGGACAGTTGCCCATGAGAGCAGATCCCAGTAGGAAATGGGAATGAGAGAAGAAGCTGGCATTGCGTTTTCAACTCAAACAAAGGAGAAGCCCTGTTGTCAGACAGCAAGGAGCAGCAGGGGAAACAGGACAGGTTATCTTTGCCAGTAAGCAAACAGTTTGGTGCTGAATTTCAGTTTGGTGCTATTGCTGCTGGAAGCAAAATATTTCTTGGAAATTAAGCCACAGAAGGAATGGTGGGAGCTTAGGGGTACTGCTCTGCTTTTCCAGGATTGTTTTTTGTAATCGTCTTGAGTTTGGATGGACGCTCTAGTAAGAAAAAAAAAAACAACCCAAAATGCGGAACAACAGGTTCTGTATAGAAAGGCAATTTTACTTCCCATAACATTAAGTGCAGTGGGGAATAGCTTTGGCTCCACATCCTGCCGTTGAACACACACTATAAACTTCTGAAATTATGACATATCAAGTTACAGTTTCATTTTCTGTTTGAAACAGCTTGAAATTTCCAGGACGGCAGTTGTTTTGCATCCCATTCAGATGTAACCTGCTTTGAAGAGATATGCATTCAGGCTTCTTTTTATGGAGATTTTGCATTTATTATGCTTTTTGCCTTTACATTTTTCACAGAAAAGATGCTCAGTCTGGAATGTGTGCTTGGAAAGCAGTCTAAGGGGAACACTCCAAAATATACAGTACTTAAGCAAATCCAGACATCTTAGAGTTTTCACCCTGGTCAACACATACTTTTATGAGCACACATCCTTATGCAGTTGGGCAATTTTGCTGAGGTCAGTGAGTCTTCTTATCCTTAAAGTTACCCTTACAAACCTAGCGGGCTTGGTCTGTGTTTCTAGTACCTTTAAGGCCTCTCTGGGCTTATCTTTGCTGAAGTATTTTGTAGCCTCAGTGCCATTCTTCCGCTCTCACCCTGCATACCTTCACTGCTGTCTTACTCCCTTTATCTTAATTTTAACCTGGCCAAACCTTAACTTATAGCTCAAGGTAGAGCAACAGATCTGTTGTGAAAGCGAATCTTGTATTCTCTGCATTTTCAGGGCTGTGTCACAGTCTGATTATTCATACTAAAGCTAGGCTCAAGAGGGGTTATGCTGAGTGTGGATAAATTCAACCTAAGGGAAAAACATATCCTACAAGACATGTAGCAAATGGCGTGTTGCTTTACAGGCTGTGTGGTCATATATGAAAGTGTCATTCTGTCCTGGGTTCACCTTAAAGGATTTATTTCAGATCGATTTTTCTATAAATCTCTTTTTTCAATGGAGGAATGAGTCCCACTTACATGGCAGGAGGCTCAGTGGGTTTGCTGAGGTGCTGGGCAGGGTGCATGGGAGGGACCTGCCGAGAGCTGCTCCTGCTAAGTGCCTGGACTGCCCACTGCCTTTGTGAGCTCTGTGTAGGGAAGGAGAGGAGTGGTGCCCTCTAATTCCTACAAAATTTTTATTATACAGTCAAAAGTTATGAGATCCTAACCCTGTCAAGTGCTCCCAATACATTTGGGACTTCAAATGTGTGTTTTCTGTGTAAATGGAAAACTGTATTCATTTTAACAATTTAGTTTTTGTGTCTGCATGTTGATACAGATGAGCAAGCTGTCAACTGCTTTGTGACACTCACCCTGAATCTCTGTTTTGGCTGTATCTTCTTACTGATCCCAATTAAGGTGAAATCAGAAAGAAACAGAGGCTAAATAGAGGTCAGTGGCAGGAGTCTCCTGTCAAAAAACACCATTATTTTCTGTACCTGGACTAATAAACAGCCTATTAATGAGTGCATGTTTAGAATAGACTGAATTTGGGTTTGCCTTACTGCAAAGATGCAGGAGATCTTTCATTTCACTTATTCCCAAAGCCCTCTTAACCTCAGATAAATCATCCTGAGTCAGCATTCAATGCTCAGACAAAAAGACATCCCTGTTTCTCTTCCTTGTCCACCTCACACACAGATGTGCCTGCTGCACTGGGGCAGGGAGACCTGCACAGGCGGCCCCTGCGGCCCCAAGGAGCTCCTGGGTGGTTGGCAGCGAGTCAGCCCACCTTGGGGTCTCTGCCCTGCCGCAGTGCCCTGCTGCACCGAGAGCTTTGTTGTGATAACCCATGGGCTATCCAGTCACAAGCTCTGGCTAGAAAAACATGATGACCTCCTGTTGGCCCATCTCCTGCCCCTGCTGTAGTCTCCGCCACCTCGTCTCTGAGGGGCAAGTGCTGTTAGCCACAGGCTCATGTTGGAGCCCTCCTTCTAGACCACAGGCTTCTCTTTCTCATTGAACCAAATGGATATGAAAGGGAGCTAAATGCAGAGATATTTACGGTCATCCGTGCAATTCATAGGCTGGTGACGTCTGTTTTGCTTTGCTTCAAAGAGCCTGATGCTGTTCTTTTGGAAAGGTGAATTGGAGCCATCCACCTGCATTCCCAGAGCCTCTCAGACGTGGGCTTTGGCTCGGGTTGGAGGCGCAGTTTTTTTCCAGTGGGGATGGTTTCAAAGTGCCCTACTACACAGGAAGGTGGTGTTAACTGCCATAGTGGGGAAAAAAGAAAGAGGGAAGAAAATAAAAGATCACAGAAAAAAGCACTATCTCAGTCATAATTCAGCCATGCATGGAAGAACTGGACAGAAGGAATTTCCAGTCTGCTCAGCTGCTTCCTTGAAATGCTAGAGCTAGTCTGTAGGCATGGCGTGAAAGGAGATGTGACCATCAGTGCAGGGCTCAAAGTAAAAAGGTTTAGCAGCACTCAGCTTTGAAGTGTTGCAGGCTCTAAAAGTTGATGGGCAACAAAGATAGGAAAGAGATTGCTTTTGCACTCAAAATTTGAAAGACTGCTCCTGTGAAACACCATGGTCAAAAGCCTAAGAAGTGTCTAATACCTAAATCCTTTTGGTCTTCAGTGACACACCAAGGATGTACTCAGTGCCTGTCACATCTAAGTAAGTGGAGGGCTCATGTCCCAGGAGGGGCTGAGCCCCTTGCAGGATCTCTTCCTGCATGTAACAGAATTTACTCGTTCACTACCCGGTCTCCCAGTCTCACCTCCCTTCAAGTACACAGCTGCTCTCAGCATTTGGTTGCCTTTCTCTAGCATCGCTGACAAGAGTCACTCTCAGCATTGCAGTTTGTTGGGGTCTTCCCAAACTGTGTGTTGCTTTTCAGCTATGGTAGCACCTCAAGTCTTGCTTTTCATTTTATTGAGATCTGATTCTTCTCTTGATCAGTCAGTTTAATCTAGAGATTAACTGAAATGCATTCAAGGTAAGTGAATACTGACATTGACTTCCAGTGGCTGGTACCACAAGTCTAAAATAACTCCTACTTACTGGTATTTGTAAGGCTTCATTTGTTCTGGCATGGGCTTTTTTGCTGGGCTGGCAGTTTGAGTAGTAAATACAACTGCGATATGTGTCATAGGATGAGCAGTCCAGATCTCAAGCTTTTTGGTGTAAAGGGGCCTTACAGAGCTCCCTGTCTATTTGCCTGGCCTATGCTCTCCTTTTGTTGCGTAATCTCAGATTCATTCAGATAAAAGCTTTGTAGATTGAGCTTTCCCACTACACAGCAAGACAGACCATTCTCATCTGTTTCAGAGCTAGTATTTACAGATTAATTACTGGTTACTAACTGCTGGTTTCTAGCACAGACTACTGCACTCAGAATTCAACAGGATAAGATGTGATAGTTTGCAAAGTTGGCAGAGAATCAGACTCCCATGAATGAAACTAGACAATGCTCTTTTACTTGCAGATCCCAAAACTAGGCAATCAATAGATATTTTTGGTTTGGTGGGGTTTTTTTTTTACTTAGTTTTGTGGTTTGGGGTTTTGTTTTTTTTGTTTTGTTTTGGGTTTTTGTTTGGGGGGGGGGGGGGGG